>JAWNLD010000690.1:0-111581 GCA_035041545.1 Drosophila colorata
TAACTTCTAAACTAAGAATAGGATCGTTATGAAATTTTCAGGACGTAACAAGAGCATTAAAATCTGTGTAAAAACCAAAGCGCAAGTCTGTAGTACTTGATTTGGTTTGTATTTTTTTGGGTATTTTTGAAATGGGGGGCGAATGGGGGAGGTATCCAGAATCCGAAATATTCAAAATCTGCATATTTTTTTCGAGCACATATTAAACTTAATTTATTGCTACTAGCTCTTATAGTTTCTGAATTATGCTCAAAAAACTGGGTCAGAAAACCGATAAATACTGATTCTAAGAAAACGGCGAAAGTTATCGATCATTTAAAGTTAAAACTTGATCTGCGTATGGTATATACAAATCTAAAAAGTCCAAGTTCAGCTCTCTAGCCCTTATAGTCTCTGAAATCGACGCGTTCATGTAGACAGGCGGATAGACAGACGGACATAGCTAGATCGGCTCGGTTAGTGATGCTGATCAAGAATGTATATACACTATGGGGACGGAGATGCCTCCTTCTGCCTGTTACATACATTTGCACAAAACCATTATACCTTTATTATCCATTTTCAATGGGTTGAGGGTAAAACCAGCTGGAATTACATAGAAGCGGTGCGGCAATATTTTGTTGTTGTGGAAAGTAAATACGATTAAACTTGTTGACGTTATTTGTAAAAAATCTGCAATGTTATTTTATATCAGTGTCTTGTGCAACCAAAATGGGTTTTAAAGTAGATTTCAGGAAAAGCCACGCGTAAAGACGTTTTGGGATTAATTCACTCGGACATTTGTGGCCCCATACGTACGGTATCAAAGGGCGGTTCACGGTATTTCGCCACGTTTATCGATGATAAGACGCGTTACATGTCGGTTTACATGCCAAATACGAAAGACGAGATATTCCAAAAGATCAAAGATTTTAAGTCACTTGTGGAAAAACAAATCGGAAAACAGATTATGGCCATTAGAAGTGATAATGGGCGTGAATACATGAATGGTGTATTTGATAAATTTTTGGCAAAGAATTGCATCAAGCGTCAGCTCACAACTTTACAACTTCCCTGCACATTTGCAATATGTCAATTCCAAATTCACAGCCTACGTCTACAGTTTCATCTAACAATTCGGAACAAACGGAGTTCATCTCGCTAAGCCAACCTCGAAACGACTGGGCCTCTGATTCATTCATGTTTACAGGGCCGGTATCACAATTATTATCTAACTCTTTTGAATTAATGTAATCGTACATATTATTATAGTTTTGAATAAGAGCAAACAGGGGTGCACCAACTGATTTATAAACTAAGGCAATTGTGTTATTAACTGAAATTATATTTTGTTCACTTTCTTTTGAACCACTACACATGATAAGTTTAAGTTTTAACAATTTGAGAACATCTCTTCCGAGGAGCAGCGGCGTAGGCAGTATTAAATCCGGAATAACAAAAACTTCAATTTCAAAATATTCTGTTTTAAACAAAATAAAAAACTTAATTTTTCCGTAAGTCAATATGGAATTGCCACTGAGTCCTCGGCTATCGACTATTCTCCAGTCTGCCATTCAATGTCGATTGTGGAAATAGAGATTTACTTGAGAAGCTTACTGGGCTTCCGGTGTCTAATAAGGCAGAAACATTATTAACATTGGTGCATCCCTCTTCACTAGGTATTCTTAAACTTACTAAATGGACAAACGATTTATCATCAATAAGCCCTGCATCCTCCTTAGTACCCATGGCGGCAGTTTGGCTGCGCTTTGGGCACTGCCGATATTGGTGTCCTGTTTGAAAACAGTTAAAGCAGCCTCCTTCCGGTCTCTTGGCACGCTGGCACTCCGTGCTGATATGCCCCATCTGGCGGCAATTGTAGCATAGCATCTCACGACTTCCATTAGCAGTGGCATCATTGGGTACGCGAGTAACGACGGGTACACGAGGAGTGTACTCTTTCCTCTGTACGGTTGGCAGCACGTTTTGGTAGCGCATCATCCTCAGACGCAAATCGTCCAACGAAGTGCAATAATATAACGGAGCGGCGTATCCGGTACGATCCCCAATGCCATCAACTATATATTTGACAACGTCCGCCTCCTCGAACTTGCCCTGCTGGGAGATGTTTCGCATAGCGATGAAATAATGCAAAAGGGATTCACCCTTTTCCAACGGGCGGTTTTGTAGTCGGCGGACAACTTCGTGGTTGGACATTCCTAATCTAAAAACTGTAACCAGGGAATCACGCAGCTCACCCCATGTAGTTGTCTTTTCATACAGCATATACTCCTTGGCAGATCCGCGTTACAGCCGATTACTCACCTGTCGGTGACTTTGTAAACACTGGCCGCATCTTCCAGCTCTCGGGTCCAAATGTGAACGGATATGTGGTCGTCTCCAGAAAAGAACGGAACGGTGGCCTCGACATCGCTTAGATCAACACGACGGCGGTGATCGGGTACATTTGCGCTTCGTTCCAGTTCAGCAACACGCACTTTCAACTCGGCATGGTTTTTCGAGCGGTGTACAAGTTGAGTTGGCTCATAATAGCTGTAAGTTCACCACCTGCCGCCACTTCCACAAGTTCAGCTTCTGTGCCCGATTCCGATGCCAGATTCCATTCGTTTACTTGCATATCGGGTGAATTTGCGAGCACCGGCGAAAAAGTTGGTAACAAAGCGGATGCTCCTGTCTGAGCCCCTTCTACGGGCTGTTCCACAATTTGAGCCGAACCAGCAGCATCTGCACACTGGCCGCCAGGCATGGTAACAGCATCAGCATCTTCATCTTCAGGGACTTGCGCATCATTTCCGGTCTCGTACATTACCGATTTTGCAATAGAACGCAGTTGATAAATTAACGCCTCAATGCCAACGGGAACTTTTTTCTCAGCCAACAGGCCCAGCAATTCGGATTTGTTCAATTTGATTATATCGGCGTATTTCATCAAACGGTGATCTTTTTGGGCAAACCCCACACCTGATTTGTAAACTTGTCTGTTTTTAAACAAATTCGATGTCGGATGGTTGTAGATTTTAACGTTTTTCTTTATTTCTCTTAATTTCACAATGTCTCGTTCTGTCCCGCCATCTTAAGATTAAAAAACTTAGAACTACCGTCTCTAGCGCTTGAGCGATTAAATATCGCTGACGGGTTTTGCCCGATTTACAATCGCATACAACACTAGAATTATCGAACTGGAAATACTAAATACTTCGCAGTTGATCTGCGAAAGCTTTTTGAGAGTGTGCATGCCAAATACCAATTTTTCCCCATTTTGTTGCTCCAGAATACATCAAATCGCCGATGTCCCAGCATTAAGTTACATTTGGACCAATAAGTGTGTTAAGTTTAAAACAAAATATAAATATAAATAAACATTAAAAGAAGTCCATTGACCCAAGCCAGATTCAAGCCCGCGTCTGATAGCGCGCCAGGCAACATCTCTACCACCGAGCTACAGTTGCATTCCAATTGCCTCTGTCAAATTCTGAAATAATACACACACGTACAACGAATCGCTTGAGAATTCGACAAAGAATGTGCATATACATATGTATGTATGTGTACACGCATGTAGAAAACGTCTGCGCTTGGCGCTTGCCACCACGTGGTTTGCCAATATACAACTACATTTTCTTTAATAACTTGTGTGTTTCTTAACCGTTTGGATGAAATTTGTTTTAATGCATTCTTATTCTACTATAGAACATTTATATAGTAGCGTAAACCAAATTTGGTGGCTCTGGCTCTAATAGTTTCTGAGATATGCTCAAGCAACTGCGCTTGTCCTCCAATTTGGAAAGATAATTCCCAAGTAACTTCTAAACTAAGAATAGGATCGTTATGAAATTTTTAGGACGTAACAAGAGCTTTGAAATCTGTGTAAAAACCAAAGCGCAAGTCTGTAGTACTTGATTTGGTTTGTATTTTTTTGGGTATTTTTGAAATGGGGGTGAATGGGGAAGGTATCCAAAATCCGAAATATTCAAAATCTGCATATTTTTTTCGAGCACATATTAAACTTAATTTATTGCTACTAGCTCTTATAGTTTTTGAATTATGCTCAAAAAACTGGGTCAGAAAACCGATAAATACTGATTCTAAGAAAACGGCGAAAGTTATCGATCATTTAAAGTTAAAACTTGATCTGCGTATGGTATATACAAATCTAAAAAGTCCAAGTTCAGCTCTCTAGCCCTTATAGTCGAATTATAGTGAAATCGACGCGTTCATGTAGACAGACGGATAGACAGACGGACATAGCTAGATCGGCTCGGTTAGTGATGCTGATCAAAAATATATATACTTTATGGGGACGGAGATGCCTCCTTCTGCCTGTTACATACATTTGCACAAAACCATTATACCTTTATTATCCATTTTCAATGGGTTGAGGGTAAAACTAGCTGGAATTACATAGAAGCGGTGCGGCAATATTTTGTTGTTGTGGAAAGTAAATACGATTAAACTTGTTGACGTTATTTGTAAAAAATCTGCAATGTTATTTTATATCAGTGTCTTGTGCAACCAAAATGGGTTTTAAAGTAGATTTCAGGAAAAGCCACGCGTAAAGGCGTTTTGGGATTAATTCACTCGGACATTTGTGGCCCTATACGTACGGTATCAAAGGGCGGTTCACGGTATTTCGCCACGTTTATCGATGATAAGACGCGTTACATGTCGGTTTACATGCCAAATACGAAAGACGAGATATTCCAAAAGATCAAAGATTTTAAGTCACTTGTGGAAAAACAAATCGGAAAACAGATTATGGCCATTAGAAGTGATAATGGGCGTGAATACATGAATGGTGTATTTGATAAATTTTTGGCAAAGAATTGCATCAAGCGTCAGCTCACAACTTTACAACTTCCCTGCACATTTGCATTATGTCAATTCCAAATTCACAGCCTACGTCTACAGTTTCATCTAACAATTCGGAACAAACGGAGTTCATCTCGCTAAGCCAACCTCGAAACGACTGGGCCTCTGATTCATTCATGTTTACAGAGCCGGTATCACAATTATTATCTAACTCTTTTGAATTAATGTAATCGTACATATTATTATAGTTTTGAATAAGAGCAAACAGGGGTGCACCAACTGATTTATAAACTAAGGCAATTGTGTTATTAACTGAAATTATATTTTGTTCACTTTCTTTTGAACCACTACACATGATAAGTTTAAGTTTTAACAATTTGAGAACATCTCTTCCGAGGAGCAGCGGCGTAGGCAGTATTAAATCCGGAATAACAAAAACTTCAATTTCAAAATATTCTGTTTTAAACAAAATAAAAAACTTAATTTTTCCGTAAGTCAATATGGAATTGCCACTGAGTCCTCGGCTATCGACTATTCTCCAGTCTGCCATTCAATGTCAATTTTGGAAATAGAGATTTATTTGCGAAGCTTACTGGGCTTCCGGTGTCTAATAAGGCAGAAACATTATTAACATTGGTGCATCCCTCTTCACTAGGTATTCTTAAACTTACTAAATGGACAAACGATTTATCATCAATAAGCCCTGCATCCTCCTTAGTACCCATGGCGGCAGTTTGGCTGCGCTTTGGGCACTGCCGATATTGGTGTTCTGTTTGAAAACAGTTAAAGCAGCCTCCTTCCGGTCTCTTGGCACGCCGGCACTCCGTGCTGATATGCCCCATCTGGCGGCAATTGTAGCATAGCATCTCATGACTTCCATTAGCAGTGGCATCATTGGGTACGCGAGTAACGACGGGTACACGAGGAGTGTACTCTTTCTTCTGTACGGTTGGCAGCACGTTTTGGTAGCGCATCATCCTCAGACGCAAATCGTCCAACGAAGTGCAATAATATAACGGAGCGGCGTATCCGGTACGATCCCCAATGCCATCAACTATATATTTGACAACGTCCGCCTCCTCGAACTTGCCCTGCTGGGAGATGTTTCGCATAGCGATGAAATACTGCAAAAGGGATTCACCCTTTTCCAACGGGCGGTTTTGTAGTCGGCGGACAACTTCGTGGTTGGACATTCCTAATCTAAAAACTGTAACCAGGGAATCACGCAGCTCACCCCATGTAGTTGTCTTTTCATACAGCATATACTCCTTGGCAGATCCGCGTTACAGCCGATTGGCGAGCGACCAGCATTGCCTGTCGGTGAGCTTGTAAACACTGGCCGCATCTTCCAGCTCTCGGGTCCAAATGTGAACGGATATGTGGTCGTCTCCAGAAAAGAACGGAACGGTGGCCTCGACATCGCTTAGATCAACACGACGGCGGTGATCGGGTACATTTGCGCTTCGTTCCAGTTCAGCAACACGCACTTTCAACTCGGCATGGTTTTTCGAGCGGTGTACAAGTTGAGTTGGCTCATAATAGCTGTAAGTTCACCACCTGCCGCCACTTCCACAAGTTCAGCTTCTGTGCCCGATTCCGATGCCAGATTCCATTCGTTTACTTGCATATCGTGTGAATTTGCGAGCACCGGCGAAAAAGTTGGTAACAAAGCGGATGCTCCTGTCTGAGCCCCTTCTACGGGCTGTTCCACAATTTGAGCCGAACCAGCAGCATCTGCACACTGGCCGCCAGGCATGGTAACAGCATCAGCATCAGCATCTTCATCTTCAGGGACTTGCGCATCATTTCCGGTCTCGTACATTACCGATTTTGCAATAGAACGCAGTTGATAAATTAACGCCTCAATGCCAACGGGAACTTTTTTCTCAGCCAACAGGCCCAGCAATTCGGATTTATTCAATTTGATTATATCGGCGTATTTCATCAAACGGTGATCTTTTTGGGCAAACCCCACACCTGATTTGTAAACTTGTCTGTTTTTAAACAAATTCGATGTCGGATGGTTGTAGATTTTAACGCTTTTCTTTATTTCTCTTAATTTCACAATGTCTCGTTCTGTCCCGCCATCTTAAGATTAAAAAACTTAGAACTACCGTCTCTAGCGCTTGAGCGATTAAATATCGCTGACGGGTTTTGCCCGATTTACAATCGCATACAACACTAGAATTATCGAACTGGAAATACTAAATACTTCGCAGTTGATCTGCGAAAGCTTTTTGAGAGTGTGCATGCCAAATACCAATTTTTCCCCATTTTGTTGCTCCAGAATACATCAAATCGCCGATGTCCCAGCATTAAGTTACATTTGGACCAATAAGTGTGTTAAGTTTAAAACAAAATATAAATATAAATAAACATTAAAAGAAGTCCATTGACCCAAGCCAGATTCAAGCCCGCGTCTGATAGCGCGCCAGGCAACATCTCTACCACCGAGCTACAGTTGCATTCCAATTGCCTCTGTCAAATTCTGAAATAAGACACACACGTACAACGAATCGCTTGAGAATTCGACAAAGAATGTGCATATACATATGTATGTATGTGTACACGCATGTAGAAAACGTCTGCGCTTGGCGCTTGCCACCACGTGGTTTGCCAATATACAACTACATTTTCTTTAATAACTTGTGTGTTTCTTAACCGTTTGGATGAAATTTGTTTTAATGCATTCTTATTCTACTATAGAACATTTATATAGTAGCGTAAACCGAATTTGGTGGCTCTGGCTCTAATAGTTTCTGAGATATGCTCAAGCAACTGCGCTTAAACTTAATTTATTGCTACTAGCTCTTATAGTTTTTGAATTATGCTCAAAAAACTGGGTCAGAAAACCGATAAATACTGATTCTAAGAAAACGGCGAAAGTTATCGATCATTTAAAGTTAAAACTTGATCTGCGTATGGTATATACAAATCTAAAAAGTCCAAGTTCAGCTCTCTAGCCCTTATAGTCGAATTATAGTGAAATCGACGCGTTCATGTAGACAGACGGATAGACAGACGGACATAGCTAGATCGGCTCGGTTAGTGATGCTGATCAAAAATATATATACTTTATGGGGACGGAGATGCCTCCTTCTGCCTGTTACATACATTTGCACAAAACCATTATACCTTTATTATCCATTTTCAATGGGTTGAGGGTAAAACTAGCTGGAATTACATAGAAGCGGTGCGGCAATATTTTGTTGTTGTGGAAAGTAAATACGATTAAACTTGTTGACGTTATTTGTAAAAAATCTGCAATGTTATTTTATATCAGTGTCTTGTGCAACCAAAATGGGTTTTAAAGTAGATTTCAGGAAAAGCCACGCGTAAAGGCGTTTTGGGATTAATTCACTCGGACATTTGTGGCCCTATACGTACGGTATCAAAGGGCGGTTCACGGTATTTCGCCACGTTTATCGATGATAAGACGCGTTACATGTCGGTTTACATGCCAAATACGAAAGACGAGATATTCCAAAAGATCAAAGATTTTAAGTCACTTGTGGAAAAACAAATCGGAAAACAGATTATGGCCATTAGAAGTGATAATGGGCGTGAATACATGAATGGTGTATTTGATAAATTTTTGGCAAAGAATTGCATCAAGCGTCAGCTCACAACTTTACAACTTCCCTGCACATTTGCATTATGTCAATTCCAAATTCACAGCCTACGTCTACAGTTTCATCTAACAATTCGGAACAAACGGAGTTCATCTCGCTAAGCCAACCTCGAAACGACTGGGCCTCTGATTCATTCATGTTTACAGAGCCGGTATCACAATTATTATCTAACTCTTTTGAATTAATGTAATCGTACATATTATTATAGTTTTGAATAAGAGCAAACAGGGGTGCACCAACTGATTTATAAACTAAGGCAATTGTGTTATTAACTGAAATTATATTTTGTTCACTTTCTTTTGAACCACTACACATGATAAGTTTAAGTTTTAACAATTTGAGAACATCTCTTCCGAGGAGCAGCGGCGTAGGCAGTATTAAATCCGGAATAACAAAAACTTCAATTTCAAAATATTCTGCTTTAAACAAAATAAAAAACTTAATTTTTCCGTAAGTCAATATGGAATTGCCACTGAGTCCTCGGCTATCGACTATTCTCCAGTCTGCCATTCAATGTCGATTGTGGAAATAGAGATTTACTTGAGAAGCTTACTGGGCTTCCGGTGTCTAATAAGGCAGAAACATTATTAACATTGGTGCATCCCTCTTCACTAGGTATTCTTAAACTTACTAAATGGACAAACGATTTATCATCAATAAGCCCTGCATCCTCCTTAGTACCCATGGCGGCAGTTTGGCTGCGCTTTGGGCACTGCCGATATTGGTGTCCTGTTTGAAAACAGTTAAAGCAGCCTCCTTCCGGTCTCTTGGCACGCTGGCACTCCGTGCTGATATGCCCCATCTGGCGGCAATTGTAGCATAGCATCTCACGACTTCCATTAGCAGTGGCATCATTGGGTACGCGAGTAACGACGGGTACACGAGGAGTGTACTCTTTCCTCTGTACGGTTGGCAGCACGTTTTGGTAGCGCATCATCCTCAGACGCAAATCGTCCAACGAAGTGCAATAATATAACGGAGCGGCGTATCCGGTACGATCCCCAATGCCATCAACTATATATTTGACAACGTCCGCCTCCTCGAACTTGCCCTGCTGGGAGATGTTTCGCATAGCGATGAAATACTGCAAAAGGGATTCACCCTTTTCCAACGGGCGGTTTTGTAGTCGGCGGACAACTTCGTGGTTGGACATTCCTAATCTAAAAACTGTAACCAGGGAATCACGCAGCTCACCCCATGTAGTTGTCTTTTCATACAGCATATACTCCTTGGCAGATCCGCGTTACAGCCGATTGGCGAGCCTGTCGGTGAGTTTGTAAACACTGGCCGCATCTTCCAGCTCTCGGGTCCAAATGTGAACGGATATGTGGTCGTCTCCAGAAAAGAACGGAACGGTGGCCTCGACATCGCTTAGATCAACACGACGGCGGTGATCGGGTACATTTGCGCTTCGTTCCAGTTCAGCAACACGCACTTTCAACTCGGCATGGTTTTTCGAGCGGTGTACAAGTTGAGTTGGCTCATAATAGCTGTAAGTTCACCACCTGCCGCCACTTCCACAAGTTCAGCTTCTGTGCCCGATTCCGATGCCAGATTCCATTCGTTTACTTGCATATCGGGTGAATTTGCGAGCACCGGCGAAAAAGTTGGTAACAAAGCGGATGCTCCTGTCTGAGCCCCTTCTACGGGCTGTTCCACAATATGAGCCGAACCAGCAGCATCTGCACACTGGCCGCCAGGCATGGTAACAGCATCAGCTCAGCATCTTCATCTTCAGGGACTTGCGCATCATTTCCGGTCTCGTACATTACCGATTTTGTAATAGAACGCAGTTGATAAATTAACGCGTCAATGCCAACGGGAACTTTTTTCTCAGCCAACAGGCCCAGCAATTCGGATTTATTCAATTTGATTATATCGGCGTATTTCATCAAACGGTGATCTTTTTGGGCAAACCCCACACCTGATTTGTAAACTTGTCTGTTTTTAAACAAATTCGATGTCGGATGGTTGTAGATTTTAACGTTTTTCTTTATTTCTCTTAATTTCACAATGTCTCGTTCTGTCCCGCCATCTTAAGATTAAAAAACTTAGAACTACCGTCTCTAGCGCTTGGGCGATTACATATCGCTGACGGGTTTTGCCCGATTTACAATCGCATACAACACTAGAATTATCGAACTGGAAATACTAAATACTTCGCAGTTGATCTGCGAAAGCTTTTTGAGAGTGTGCATGCCAAATACCAATTTTTCCCCATTTTGTTGCTCCAGAATACATCAAATCGCCGATGTCCCAGCATTAAGTTACATTTGGACCAATAAGTGTGTTAAGTTTAAAACAAAATATAAATATAAATAAACATTAAAAAAACTCCATTGACCCAAGCCAGATTCAAGCCCGCGTCTGATAGCGCGCCAGGCAACATCTCTACCACCGAGCTACAGTTGCATTCCAATTGCCTC
The DNA here is from genome assembly GCA_035041545.1 of Drosophila colorata. Classification (NCBI taxonomy): domain Eukaryota; kingdom Metazoa; phylum Arthropoda; class Insecta; order Diptera; family Drosophilidae; genus Drosophila; species Drosophila colorata. The sequence continues at coordinate 10,868 of JAWNLD010000690.1, forward strand.
TGTCAAATTCTGAAATAAGACACACACGTACAACAAATCGCTTGAGAATTCGACAAAGAATGTGCATATACATATGTATGTATGTGTACACGCATGTAGAAAACGTCTGCGCTTGGCGCTTGCCACCACGTGGTTTGCCAATATACAACTACATTTTCTTTAATAACTTGTGTGTTTCTTAACCGTTTGGATGAAATTTGTTTTAATGCATTCTTATTCTACTATAGAACATTTATATAGTAGCGTAAACCAAATTTGGTGGCTCTGGCTCTAATAGTTTCTGAGATATGCTCAAGCAACTGCGCTTGTCCTCCAATTTGGAAAGATAATTCCCAAGTAACTTCTAAACTAAGAATAGGATCGTTATGAAATTTTTAGGACGTAACAAGAGCTTTGAAATCTGTGTAAAAACCAAAGCGCAAGTCTGTAGTACTTGATTTGGTTTGTATTTTTTTGGGTATTTTTGAAATGGGGGTGAATGGGGGAGGTATCCAAAATCCGAAATATTCAAAATCTGCATATTTTTTTCGAGCACATATTAAACTTAATTTATTGCTACTAGCTCTTATAGTTTTTGAATTATGCTCAAAAAACTGGGTCAGAAAACCGATAAATACTGATTCTAAGAAAACGGCGAAAGTTATCGATCATTTAAAGTTAAAACTTGATCTGCGTATGGTATATACAAATCTAAAAAGTCCAAGTTCAGCTCTTTAGCCCTTATAGTCTCTGAAATCGACGCGATCATGTAGACAGACGGATAGACAGACGGACATGGATAGATCGGCTCGGTTAGTGATGCTGATCAAGAATATATATACTTTATGGGGACGGAGATGCCTCCTTCTGCCTGTTACATACATTTGCACAAAACCATTATACCTTTATTATCCATTTTCAATGGGTTGAGGGTAAAACTAGCTGGAATTACATAGAAGCGGTGCGGCAATATTTTGTTGTTGTGGAAAGTAAATACGATTAAACTTGTTGACGTTATTCGTAAAAAATCTGCAAAGTTATTTTATATCAGTATCATGTGCAACCAAAATGGGTTTGAAAGTAGATTTCAGGAAAAGCCACGCGTAAAGACGTTTTGGGATTAATTCACTCGGACATTTGTGGCCCTATACGTACGGTATCAAAGGGCGGTTCACGGTATTTCGCCACGTTTATCGATGATAAGACGCGTTACATGTCAGTTTACATGCCAAAAACGAAAGACGAGATATTCCAAAAGATCAAAGATTTTAAGTCACTTGTGGAAAAACAAATCGGAAAACAGATTATGGCCATTAGAAGTGATAATGGGCGTGAATACATGAATGGTGTATTTGATAAATTTTTGGCAAAGAATGGCATCAAGCGTCAGCTCACAACTTTACAACTTCCCTGCACATTTGCATTATGTCAATTCCAAATTCACAGCCTACGTCTACAGTTTCATCTAACAATTCGGAACAAACGGAGTTCATCTCGCTAAGCCAACCTCGAAACGACTCGGCCTCTGATTCATTCATGTTTACAGAGGCGTTATCACAATTATTATCTAACTCTTTTGAATTAATGTAATCGTACATATTATTATAGTTTTGAATAAGAGCAAACAGGGGTGCACCAACTGATTTATAAACTAAGGCAATTGTGTTATTAACTGAAATTGTATTTTGTTCACTTTCTTTTGAACCACTACACATGATAAGTTTAAGTTTTAACAATTTGAGAACATCTCTTCCGAGGAGCAGCGGCGTAGGCAGTATTAAATCCGGAATAACAAAAACTTCAATTTCATAATATTCTTTTTTAAACAAAACAAAAAACTTAATTTTTCCGTAAGTCAATATGGAGTTGCCACTGAGTCCTCGGCTATCGACTATTCTCCAGTCTGCCATTCAATGTCGATTGTGGAAATAGAGATTTACTTGCGAAGCTTACTGAGCTTCCGGTGTCTAATAAGGCAGAAACATTATTAACATTGGTGCATCCCTCTTCACTAGGTATTCTTAAACTTACTAAATGGACAAACGATTTATCATCAATAAGCCCTGCATCCTCCTTAGTACCCATGGTGGCAGTTTGGCTGCGCTTTGGGCACTGCCGATATTGGTGTCCTGTTTGAAAACAGTTAAAGCAGCCTCCTTCCGGTCTCTTGGCACGCCGGCACTCCGTGCTGATATGCCCCATCTGGCGGCAATTGTAGCATAGCATCTCACGACTTCCATTAGCAGTGGCATCATTGGGTTCGCGATTAACGACGGGTACACGAGGAGTGTACTCTTTCTTCTGTACGGTTGGCAGCACGTTTTGGTAGCGCATCATCCTCAGACGCAAATCGTCCAACGAAGTGCAATAATATAACGGAGCGGCGTATCCGGTACGATCCCCAATGCCATCAACTATATATTTGACAATGTCCGCCTCCTCGAACTTGCCCTGCTGGGAGATGTTTCGCATAGCGATGAAATACTGCAAAAGGGATTCACCCTTTTCCAACGGGCGGTTTTGTAGTCGGCGGACAACTTCGTGGTTGGACATTCCTAATCCAAAAACTGTAAATAGGGAATCACGCAGCTCACCCCATGTAGTTGTCTTTTCTTACAGCCTATACTCCTTGGCAGATCCGCGTTACAGCCGATTGGCGAGCGACCAGCATTGGCTGTCGGTGAGTTTGTAAACACTTTTCAGCAACACGCACTTTCAACTCGGCAAGGTTTTTCGAGCGGTGTACAAGTTGAGTTGGCTCATAATAGCTGTAAGTTCACCTCCTGCTGCCACTTCCACAAGTTCAGCTTCTGTGCCCGATTCCGATGCCAGATTCCATTCGTTTACTTGCATATCGGGTGAATTTGCGAGCACCGGCGAAAAAGTTGGTAACAAAGCGGATGCTCCTGTCTGAGCCCCTTCTACGGGCTGTTCCACAATTTGAGCCGAACCAGCAGCATCTGCACACTGGCCGCCAGGCATGGTAACAGCATCAGCATCTTCGTCTTCAGGGACTTGCGCATCATTTCCGGTCTCGTCCATTACCGATTTTGCAATAGAACGCAGTTGATAAATTGACGCCTCATTGCCAACGGGAACTTTTTTCCCAGCCAACAGGCCCAGCAATTCGGATTTATTCAATTTGATTATATCGGCGTATTTCATCAAACGGTGATCTTTTTGGGCAAACCCCACACCTGATTTGTAAACTTGTCTGTTTTTAAACAAATTCGATGTCGGATGGTTGTAGATTTTAACGTTTTTCTTTATTTCTCTTAATTTCACAATGTCTCGTTCTGTCCCGCCATCTTAAGATTAAAAAACTTAGAACTACCGTCTCTAGCGCTTGGGCGATTAAATATCGCTGACGGGTTTTGCCCGATTTACAATCGCATACAACACTAGAATTATCGAACTGGAAATACTAAATACTTCGCAGTTGATCTGCGAAAGCTTTTTGAGAGTGTGCATGCCAAATACCAATTTTTCCCCATTTTGTTGCTCCAGAATACATCAAATCGCCGCTGATCCAGCATTAAGTTACATTTGGACCAATTAAGTGTGTTAAGTTTAAAACAAAATATAAATATAAATAAACATTAAAAAAACTCCATTGACCCAAGCCAGATTCAAGCCCGCGTCTGATAGCGCGCCAGGCAACATCTCTACCACCGAGCTACAGTTGCATTCCAATTGCCTCTGTCAAATTCTGAAATAAGACACACACGTACAACAAATTGCTTGAGAATTCGACAAAGAATGTGCATATACATATGTATGTATGTGTACACGCATGTAGAAAACGTATGCGCTTGGCGCTTGCCACCACGTGGTTTGCCAATATACAACTACATTTTCTTTAATAACTTGTGTGTTTCTTAACCGTTTGGATGAAATTTGTTTTAATGCATTCTTATTCTACTATAGAACATTTATATAGTAGCGTAAACCAAATTTGGTGGCTCTGGCTCTAATAGTTTCTGAGATATGCTCAAGCAACTGCGCTTGTCCTCCAATTTGGAAAGATAATTCCCAAGTAACTTCTAAACTAAGAATAGGATCGTTATGAAATTTTTAGGACGTAACAAGAGCATTGAAATCTGTGTAAAAACCAAAGCGCAAGTCTGTAGTACTTGATTTGGTTTGTATTTTTTTGGGTATTTTTGAAATGGGGGCGAATGGGGGAGGCATCCAAAATCCGAAATATTCAAAATCTGCATATTTTTTTCGAGCACATATTAAACTTAATTTATTGCTACTAGCTCTTATAGTTTTTGAATTATGCTCAAAAAACTGGGTCAGAAAACCGATAAATACTGATTCTAAGAAAACGGCGAAAGTTATCGATCATTTAAAGTTAAAACTTGATCTGCGTATGGTATATACAAATCTAAAAAGTCCAAGTTCAGCTCTTTAGCCCTTATAGTCTCTGAAATCGACGCGTTCATGTAGACAGACGGATAGACAGACGGACATGGCTAGATCGGCTCGGTTAGTGATGCTGATCAAGAATATATATACTTTATGGGGACGGAGATGCCTCCTTCTGCCTGTTACATACATTTGCACAAAACCATTATACCTTTATTATCCATTTTCAATGGGTTGAGGGTAAAACTAGCAGGAATTACATAGAAGCGGTGCGGCAATATTTTGTTGTTGTGGAAAGTAAATACGATTAAACTTGTTGACGTTATTTGTAAAAAATCTGCAATGTTATTTTATATCAGTGTCTTGTGCAACCAAAATGGGTTTTAAAGTAGATTTCAGGAAAAGCCACGCGTAAAGACGTTTTGGGATTAATTCACTCGGACATTTGTGGCCCTATACGTACGGTATCAAAGGGCGGTTCACGGTATTTCGCCACGTTTATCGATGATAAGACGCGTTACATGTCAGTTTACATGCCAAAAACGAAAGACGAGATATTCCAAAAGATCAAAGATTTTAAGTCACTTGTGGAAAAACATCTCGGAAAACAGATTATGGCCATTAGAAGTGATAATGGGCGTGAATACATGAATGGTGTATTTGATAAATTTTTGGCAAAGAATGGCATCAAGCGTCAGCTCACAACTTTACAACTTCCCTGCACATTTGCATTATGTCAATTCCAAATTCACAGCCTACGTCTACAGTTTCATCTAACAATTCGGAACAAACGGACTTCATCTCGCTAAGTCAACCTTGAAACGACTCGGCCTCTGATTCATTCATGTTTACATAGGCGTTATCACAATTATTATCTAACTCTTTTGAATTAATGTAATCGTACATATTATTATAGTTTTGAATAAGAGCAAACAGGGGTGCACCAACTGATTTATAAACTAAGGCAATTGTGTTATTAACTGAAATTGTATTTTGTTCACTTTCTTTTGAACCACTACACATGATAAGTTTAAGTTTTAACAATTTGAGAACATCTCTTCCGAGGAGCAGCGGCGTAGGCAGTATTAAATCCGGAATAACAAAAACTTCAATTTCATAATATTCTTTTTTAAACAAAACAAAAAACTTAATTTTTCCGTAAGTCAATATGGAATTGCCACTGAGTCCTCGGCTATCGACTATTCTCCAGTCTGCCATTCAATGTCGATTGTGGAAATAGAGATTTACTTGCGAAGCTTACTGAGCTTCCGGTGTCTAATAAGGCAGAAACATTATTAACATTGGTGCATCCCTCTTCACTAGGTATTCTTAAACTTACTAAATGGACAAACGATTTATCATCAATAAGCCCTGCATCCTCCTTAGTACCCATGGTGGCAGTTTGGCTGCGCTTTGGGCACTGCCGATATTGGTGTCCTGTTTGAAAACAGTTAAAGCAGCCTCCTTCCGGTCTCTTGGCACGCCGGCACTCCGTGCTGATATGCCCCATCTGGCGGCAATTGTAGCATAGCATCTCACGACTTCCATTAGCAGTGGCATCATTGGGTTCGCGATTAACGACGGGTACACGAGGAGTGTACTCTTTCTTCTGTACGGTTGGCAGCACGTTTTGGTAGCGCATCATCCTCAGACGCAAATCGTCCAACGAAGTGCAATAATATAACGGAGCGGCGTATCCGGTACGATCCCCAATGCCATCAACTATATATTTGACAATGTCCGCCTCCTCGAACTTGCCCTGCTGGGAGATGTTTCGCATAGCGATGAAATACTGCAAAAGGGATTCACCCTTTTCCAACGGGCGGTTTTGTAGTCGGCGGACAACTTCGTGGTTGGACATTCCTAATCCAAAAACTGTAAATAGGGAATCACGCAGCTCACCCCATGTAGTTGTCTTTTCTTACAGCCTATACTCCTTGGCAGATCCGCGTTACAGCCGATTGGCGAGCGACCAGCATTGGCTGTCGGTGAGTTTGTAAACACTGTTCAGCAACACGCACTTTCAACTCGGCAAGGTTTTTCGAGCGGTGTACAAGTTGAGTTGGCTCATAATAGCTGTAAGTTCACCTCCTGCTGCCACTTCTACAAGTTCAGCTTCTGTGCCCGATTCCGATGCCAGATTCCATTCGTTTACTTGCATATCGGGTGAATTTGCGAGCACCGGCGAAAAAGTTGGTAACAAAGCGGATGCTCCTATCTGAGCCCCTTCTACGGGCTGTTCCACAATTTGAGCCGAGCCAGCAGCATCTGCACACTGGCCGCCAGGCATGGTAACAGCATCAGCATCTTCGTCTTCAGGGACTTGCGCATCATTTCCGGTCTCGTCCATTACCGATTTTGCAATAGAACGCAGTTGATAAATTGACGCCTCAATGCCAACGGGAACTTTTTTCCCAGCCAACAGGCCCAGCAATTCGGATTTATTCAATTTGATTATATCGGCGTATTTCATCAAACGGTGATCTTTTTGGGCAAACCCCACACCTGATTTGTAAACTTGTCTGTTTTTAAACAAATTCGATGTCGGATGGTTGTAGATTTTAACGTTTTTCCTTATTTCTCTTAATTTCACAATGTCTCGTTCTGTCCCGCCATCTTAAGACTAAAAAACTTAGAACTACCGTCTCTAGCGCTTGGGCGATTAGCTATCGCTGACGGGCTTTGCCCGATTTACTATCGCATGCAACACTAGAATTATCAAACTGGAAATACTAAATACTTAGCCGTTTACACAAGTATATCTTTCAAATGTTGGTTGCAGTTGATCTGCGAAAGCTTTTTGAGAGTGTGCATGCCAAATACCAATTTTTCCCCATTTTGTTGCTCCAGAATACATCAAATCGCCGATGTCCCAGCATTAAGTTACATTTGGACCAATAAGTGTGTTAAGTTTAAAACAAAATTGAAATATAAATAAACATTAAAAAAAACTCCATTGACCCAAGCCAGATTCAAGCCCGCGTCTGATAGCGCGCCAGGCAACATCTCTACCACCGAGCTACAGTTGCATTCCAATTGCCTCTGTCAAATTCTGAAATAAGACACACACGTACAACGAATCGCTTGAGAATTCGACAAAGAATGTGCATATACATATGTATGTATGTGTACACGCATGTAGAAAACGTATGCGCTTGGCGCTTGCCACCACGTGGTTTGCCAATATACAACTACATTTTCTTTAATAACTTGTGTGTTTCTTAACCGTTTGGATGCAATTTGTTTAAATGCATTCTTATTCTACTATAGAACATTTATATAGTAGCGTAAACCAAATTTGGTGGCTCTGGCTCTAATAGTTTCTGAGATATGCTCAAGCAACTGCGCTTGTCCTCCAATTTGGAAAGATAATTCCCAAGTAACTTCTAAACTAAGAATAGGATCGTTATGAAATTTTTAGGACGTAACAAGAGCATTGAAATCTGTGTAAAAACCAAAGCGCAAGTCTGTAGTACTTGATTTGGTTTGTATTTTTTTGGGTATTTTTGAAATGGGGGCGAATGGGGGAGGCATCCAAAATCCGAAATATTCAAAATCTGCATATTTTTTTCGAGCACATATTAAACTTAATTTATTGCTACTAGCTCTTATAGTTTCTGAATTATGCTCAAAAAACTGGGTCAGAAAACCGATAAATGCTGATTCTAAGAAAACGGCGAAAGTTATCGATCATTTAAAGTTAAAACTTGATCTGCGTATGGTATATACAACTCTAAAAAGTCCAAGTTCAGCTCTCTAGCCCTTAAAGTCTCTGAAATCGACGCGTTCATGTAGACAGACGGCTAGACAGACGGACATGGCTAGATCGGCTCGGTTAGTGATGCTGATCAAGAATATATATACTTTATGGGGACGGAGATGCCTCCTTCTGCCTGTTACATACATTTGCACAAAACCATTATACCTTTATTATCCATTTTCAATGGGTTGAGGGTAAAACTAGCAGGAATTACATAGAAGCGGTGCGGCAATATTTTGTTGTTGTGGAAAGTAAATACGATTAAACTTGTTGACGTTATTTGTAAAAAATCTGCAATGTTATTTTATATCAGTGTCTTGTGCAACCAAAATGGGTTTTAAAGTAGATTTCAGGAAAAGCCACGCGTAAAGACGTTTTGGGATTAATTCACTCGGACATTTGTGGCCCTATACGTACGGTATCAAAGGGCGGTTCACGGTATTTCGCCACGTTTATCGATGATAAGACGCGTTACATGTCGGTTTACATGCCAAAAACGAAAGACGAGATATTCCAAAAGATCAAAGATTTTAAGTCACTTGTGGAAAAACATCTCGGAAAACAGATTATGGCCATTAGAAGTGATAATGGGCGTGAATACATGAATGGTGAATTTGATAAATTTTTGGCAAAGAATGGCATCAAGAGTCAGCTCACAACTTTACAACTTCCCTGCACATTTGCATTATGTCAATTCCAAAATCACAGCCTACGTCTACAGTTTCATCTAACAATTCGGAACAAACGGACTTCATCTCGCTAAGTCAACCTCGAAACGACTCGGCCTCTGATTCATGCATGTTTACATAGGCGTTATCACAATTATTATCTAACTCTTTTGAATTAATGTAATCGTACATATTATTATAGTTTTGAATAAGAGCAAACAGGGGTGCACCAACTGATTTATAAACTAAGGCAATTGTGTTATTAACTGAAATTGTATTTTGTTCACTTTCTTTTGAACCACTACACATGATAAGTTTAAGTTTTAACAATTTGAGAACATCTCTTCCGAGGAGCAGCGGCGTAGGCAGTATTAAATCCGGAATAACAAAAACTTCAATTTCATAATATTCTTTTTTAAACAAAACAAAAAACTTAATTTTTCCGTAAGTCAATATGGAATTGCCACTGAGTCCTCGGCTATCGACTATTCTCCAGTCTGCCATTCAATGTCGATTGTGGAAATAGAGATTTACTTGCGAAGCTTACTGAGCTTCCGGTGTCTAATAAGGCAGAAACATTATTAACATTGGTGCATCCCTCTTCACTAGGTATTCTTAAACTTACTAAATGGACAAACGATTTATCATCAATAAGCCCGGCATCCTCCTTAGTACCCATGGCGGCAGTTTGTCTGCGCTTTGGGCACTGCCGATATTGGTGTCCTGTTTGAAAACAGTTAAAGCAGCCTCCTGCCGGTCTCTTGGCACGCCGGCACTCCGTGCTGATATGCCCCATCTGGCGGCAATTGTAGCATAGCATCTCACGACTTCCATTAGCAGTGGCATCATTGGGTTCGCGATTAACGACGGGTACACGAGGAGTGTACTCTTTCTTCTGTACGGTTGGCAGCACGTTTTGGTAGCGCATCATCCTCAGACGCAAATCGTCCAACGAGGTGCAATAATATAACGGAGCGGCGTATCCGGTACGATCCCCAATGCCATCAACTATATATTTGACAATGTCCGCCTCCTCGAACTTGCCCTGCTGGGAGATGTTTCGCATAGCGATGAAATACTGCAAAAGGGATTCACCCTTTTCCAACGAGCGGTTTTGTAGTCGGCGGACAACTTCGTGGTTGGACATTCCTAATCCAAAAACTGTAAATAGGGAATCACGCAGCTCACCCCATGTAGTTGTCTTTTCTTACAGCCTATACTCCTTGGCAGATCCGCGTTACAGCCGATTGGCGAGCGACCAGCATTGGCTGTCGGTGAGTTTGTAAACACTGTTCAGCAACACGCACTTTCAACTCGGCAAGGTTTTTCGAGCGGTGTACAAGTTGAGTTGGCTCATAATAGCTGTAAGTTCACCTCCTGCTGCCACTTCCACAAGTTCAGCTTCTGTGCCCGATTCCGATGCCAGATTCCATTCGTTTACTTGCATATCGGGTGAATTTGCGAGCACCGGCGAAAAAGTTGGTAACAAAGCGGATGCTCCTGTCTGAGCCCCTTCTACGGGCTGTTTCACAATTTGAGCCGAACCAGCAGCATCTACACACTGGCCGCCAGGCATGGTAACAGCATCAGCATCTTCGTCTTCAGGGACTTGCGCAACATTTCCGGTCTCGTCCATTACCGATTTTGCAATAGAACGCAGTTGATAAATTGACGCCTTAATGCCAACGGGAACTTTTTTCTCAGCCAACAGGCCCAGCAACTCGGATTTATTCAATTTGATTATATCGGCGTATTTCATCAAACGGTGATCTTTTTGGGTAAACCCCACATCTGATTTGTAAACTTGTCTGTTTTTAAACAAATTCGATGTCGGATGGTTGTAGATTTTAACGTTTTTCTTTATTTCTCTTAATTTTATAATGTCTCGTTCTGTCCCGCCATCTTAAGATTAAAAAACTAAGAACTACCGTCTCTAGCGCTTGGGCGATTAACTATCGCTGACGGGCTTTGCCCGATTTACTATCGCATACAACACTAGAATTATCGAACTGGAAATAATAAATACTTAGCCGTTTACACAAGTATATCTTTCAAATGTTGGTTGCAGTTGATCTGCGAAAGCTTTTTGAGAGTGTGCATGCCAAATACCAATTTTTCCCCATTTTGTTGCTCCAGAATACATCAAATCGTTGATGTCCCAGCATTAAGTTACATTTGGACCAATAAGTGTGTTAAGTTTAAAACAAAATAGAAATATAAATAAACATTAAAAAAAACTCCATTGACCCAAGCCAGATTCAAGCCCGCGTCTGATAGCGTGCCAGGCAACATCTCTACCACCGAGCTACAGTTGCATTCCAAATGCCTCTGTCAAATTCTGAAATAAGACACACACGTAAAACGAATCGCTTGAGAATTCGACAAAAAATGTGCATATACATATGTATGTATGTGAACACGCATGTAGAAAATGTCTGCGCTTGGCGCTTGCCACCACGTGGTTTGCCAATATACAACTACATTTTCTTTAATAACTTGTGTGTTTCTTAACCGTTTGGATGAAATTTGTTTTAATGCATTCTTATTCTACTATAGAACATTTATATAGTAGCGTAAACCAAATTTGGTGGCTCTGGCTCTAATAGTTTCTGAGATATGCTCAAGCAACTGCGCTTGTCCTCCAATTTGGAAAGATAATTCCCAAGTAACTTCTAAACTAAGAATAGGATCGTTATGAAATTTTTAGGACGTAACAAGAGCATTGAAATCTGTGTAAAAACCAAAGCGCAAGTCTGTAGTACTTGATTTGGTTTGTATTTTTTTGGGTATTTTTGAAATGGGGGCGAATGGGGGAGGCATCCAAAATCCGAAATATTCAAAATCTGCATATTTTTTTCGAGCACATATTAAACTTAATTTATTGCTACTAGCTCTTATAGTTTCTGAATTATGCTCAAAAAACTGGGTCAGAAAACCGATAAATGCTGATTCTAAGAAAACGGCGAAAGTTATCGATCATTTAAAGTTAAAACTTGATCTGCGTATGGTATATACAAATCTAAAAAGTCCAAGTTCAGCTCTCTAGCCCTTAAAGTCTCTGAAATCGACGCGTTCATGTAGACAGACGGCTAGACAGACGGACATGGCTAGATCGGCTCGGTTAGTGATGCTGATCAAGAATATATATACTTTATGGGGACGGAGATGCCTCCTTCTGCCTGTTACATACATTTGCACAAAACCATTATACCTTTATTATCCATTTTCAATGGGTTGAGGGTAAAACTAGCAGGAATTACATAGAAGCGGTGCGGCAATATTTTGTTGTTGTGGAAAGTAAATACGATTAAACTTGTTGGCGTTATTTGTAAAAAATCTGCAATGTTATTTTATATCAGTGTCTTGTGCAACCAAAATGGGTTTTAAAGTAGATTTCAGGAAAAGCCACGCGTAAAGGCGTTTTGGGATTAATTCACTCGGACATTTGTGGCCCTATACGTACGGTATCAAAGGGCGGTTCACGGTATTTCACCACGTTTATCGATGATAAGACGCGTTACATGTCGGTTTACATGCCAAAAACGAAAGACGAGATATTCCAAAAGATCAAAGATTTTAAGTACTTGTGGAAAAACAATCGGAAAACAGATTATGGCCATTAGAAGTGATAATGGGCGTGAATACATGAATGGTGTATTTGATAAATTTTTGGCAAAGAATGGCATCAAGCGTCAGCTCACAACTTTACAACTTCCCTGCACATTTGCATTATGTCAATTCCAAATTCACAGCCTACGTCTACAGTTTCATCTAACAATTCGGAACAAACGGACTTCATCTCGCTAAGCCAACCTCGAAACGACTCGGCCTCTGATTCATTCATGTTTACAGAGGCGTTATCACAATTATTATCTAACTCTTTTGAATTAATGTAATCGTACATATTATTATAGTTTTGAATAAGAGCAAACAGGGGTGCACCAACTGATTTATAAACTAAGGCAATTGTGTTATTAACTGAAATTGTATTTTGTTCACTTTCTTTTGAACCACTACACATGATAAGTTTAAGTTTTAACAATTTGAGAACATCTCTTCCGAGGAGCAGCGGCGTAGGCAGTATTAAATCCGGAATAACAAAAACTTCAATTTCATAATATTCTTTTTTAAACAAAACAAAAAACTTAATTTTTCCGTAAGTCAATATGGAATTGCCACTGAGTCCTCGGCTATCGACTATTCTCCAGTCTGCCATTCAATGTCGATTGTGGAAATAGAGATTTACTTGCGAAGCTTACTGGGCTTCCGGTGTCTAATAAGGCAGAAACATTATTAACATTGGTGCATCCCTCTTCACTAGGTATTCTTAAACTTACTAAATGGACAAACGATTTATCATCAATAAGCCCTGCATCCTCCTTAGTACCCATGGCGGCAGTTTGGCTGCGCTTTGGGCACTGCCGATATTGGTGTCCTGTTTGAAAACAGTTAAAGCAGCCTCCTTCCGGTCTCTTGGCACGCCGGCACTCCGTGCTGATATGCCCCATCTGGCGGCAATTGTAGCATAGCATCTCACGACTTCCATTAGCAGTGGCATCATTGGGTACGCGAGTAACGACGGGTACACGAGGAGTGTACTCTTTCTTCTGTACGGTTGGCAGCACGTTTTGGTAGCGCATCATCCTCAGACGCAAATCGTCCAACGAAGTGCAATAATATAACGGAGCGGCGTATCCGGTACGATCCCCAATGCCATCAACTATATATTTGACAACGTCCGCCTCCTCGAACTTGCCCTGCTGGGAGATGTTTCGCATAGCGATGAAATACTGCAAAAGGGATTCACCCTTTTCCAACGGGCGGTTTTGTAGTCGGCGGACAACTTCGTGGTTGGACATTCCTAATCCAAAAACTGTAACCAGGGAATCACGCAGCTCACCCCATGTAGTTGTCTTTTCATACAGCATATACTCCTTGGCAGATCCGCGTTACAGCCGATTGGCGAGCGACCAGCATTGGCTGTCGGTGAGTTTGTAAACACTGTTCAGCAACACGCACTTTCAACTCGGCAAGGTTTTTCGAGCGGTGTACAAGTTGAGTTGGCTCATAATAGCTGTAAGTTCACCACCTGCCGCCACTTCCACAAGTTCAGCTTCTGTGCCCGATTCCGATGCCAGATTCCATTCGTTTACTTGCATATCGGGTGAATTTGCGAGCACCGGCGAAAAAGTTGGTAACAAAGCGGATGCTCCTGTCTGAGCCCCTTCTACGGGCTGTTCCACAATTTGAGCCGAACCAGCAGCATCTGCACACTGGCCGCCAGGCATGGTAAACAGCATCAGCATCTTCATCTTCAGGGACTTGCGCATCATTTCCGGTCTCGTCCATTACCGATTTTGCAATAGAACGCAGTTGATAAATTGACGCCTCAATGCCAACGGGAACTTTTTTCTCAGCCAACAGGCCCAGCAATTCGGATTTATTCAATTTGATTATATCGGCGTATTTCATCAAACGGTGATCTTTTTGGGCAAACCCCACACCTGATTTGTAAACTTGTCTGTTTTTAAACAAATTCGATGTCGGATGGTTGTAGATTTTAACGTTTTTCCTTATTTCTCTTAATTTCACAATGTCTCGTTCTGTCCCGCCATCTTAAGACTAAAAAACTTAGAACTACCGTCTCTAGCGCTTGGGCGATTAGCTATCGCTGACGGGCTTTGCCCGATTTACTATCGCATGCAACACTAGAATTATCAAACTGGAAATACTAAATACTTAGCCGTTTACACAAGTATATCTTTCAAATGTTGGTTGCAGTTGATCTGCGAAAGCTTTTTGAGAGTGTGCATGCCAAATACCAATTTTTCCCCATTTTGTTGCTCCAGAATACATCAAATCGCCGATGTCCCAGCATTAAGTTACATTTGGACCAATAAGTGTGTTAAGTTTAAAACAAAATTGAAATATAAATAAACATTAAAAAAAACTCCATTGACCCAAGCCAGATTCAAGCCCGCGTCTGATAGCGCGCCAGGCAACATCTCTACCACCGAGCTACAGTTGCATTCCAATTGCCTCTGTCAAATTCTGAAATAAGACACACACGTACAACGAATCGCTTGAGAATTCGACAAAGAATGTGCATATACATATGTATGTATGTGTACACGCATGTAGAAAACGTATGCGCTTGGCGCTTGCCACCACGTGGTTTGCCAATATACAACTACATTTTCTTTAATAACTTGTGTGTTTCTTAACCGTTTGGATGCAATTTGTTTAAATGCATTCTTATTCTACTATAGAACATTTATATAGTAGCGTAAACCAAATTTGGTGGCTATGGCTCTAATAGTTTCTGAGATATGCTCAAACAACTGCGCTTGTCCTCCAATTTGGAAAGATAATTCCCAAGTAACTTCTAAACTAAGAATAGGATCTATGAAATTTTCAGGACGTAACAAGAGCATTGAAATCTGTGTAGAAGTTGATTTGGTTTGTATTTTTGGGTATTTTTGAAATGGTGAGCGAATGGGGGAGGTATCCAAAATCCGAAATATTCAAAATCTGCATATTTTTTGCGAGCACATCATTAAACTTAATTTATTGCTACTAGCTCTTATAGTTTCTGAATTATGCTCAAAAAACTGGGTCAGAAAACCGATAAATGCTGATTCTAAGAAAACGGCGAAAGTTATCGATCATTTAAAGTTAAAACTAGATCTGCGTATGGTATATACAAATCTAAAAAGTCCAAGTTCAGCTCTCTAGCCCTTATAGTCTCTGAAATCGACGCGTTCATATAGACAGACGGATAGACAGACGGACATGACTAGATCGGCTCGGTTAGTGATGCTGATCAAGAATATATATACTTTATGGGGACGGAGATGCCTCCTTCTGCCTGTTACATACATATACACATATCCATTTTCAATCGGTTGAGGGTAAAACTAGCAGGAATTACATAGAAGCGGTGCGGCAATATTTTGTTGTTGTGGAAAGTAAATACGATTAAACTTGTTGACGTTATTTGTAAAAAATCTGCAATGTTATTTTATATCAGTGTCTTGTGCAACCAAAATGGGTTTTAAAGTAGATTTCAAGAAAAGCCACGCGTAAAGGCGTTTTGGGATTAATTCACTCGGACATTTGTGGCCCTATACGTACGGTATCAAAGGGCGGTTCACGGTATTTCGCCACGTTTATCGATGATAAGACGCGTTACATGTCGGTTTACATGCCAAAAACGAAAGACGAGATATTCCAAAAGATCAAAGATTTTAAGTCACTTGTGGAAAAACAAATCGGAAAACAGATTATGGCCCTTAGAAGTGATAATGGGCGTGAATACATGAATGGTGAATTTGATAAATTTTTGGCAAAGAATGGCATCAAGAGTCAGCTCACAACTTTACAACTTCCCTGCACATTTGCATTATGTCAATTCCAAAATCACAGCCTACGTCTACAGTTTCATCTAACAATTCGGAACAAACGGACTTCATCTCGCTAAGTCAACCTCGAAACGACTCGGCCTCTGATTCATGCATGTTTACATAGGCGTTATCACAATTATTATCTAACTCTTTTGAATTAATGTAATCGTACATATTATTATAGTTTTGAATAAGAGCAAACAGGGGTGCACCAACTGATTTATAAACTAAGGCAATTGTGTTATTAACTGAAATTGTATTTTGTTCACTTTCTTTTGAACCACTACACATGATAAGTTTAAGTTTTAACAATTTGAGAACATCTCTTCCGAGGAGCAGCGGCGTAGGCAGTATTAAATCCGGAATAACAAAAACTTCAATTTCATAATATTCTTTTTTAAACAAAACAAAAAACTTAATTTTTCCGTAAGTCAATATGGAATTGCCACTGAGTCCTCGGCTATCGACTATTCTCCAGTCTGCCATTCAATGTCGATTGTGGAAATAGAGATTTACTTGCGAAGCTTACTGGGCTTCCGGTGTCTAATAAGGCAGAAACATTATTAACATTGGTGCATCCCTCTTCACTAGGTATTCTTAAACTTACTAAATGGACAAACGATTTATCATCAATAAGCCCGGCATCCTCCTTAGTACCCATGGCGGCAGTTTGTCTGCGCTTTGGGCACTGCCGATATTGGTGTCCTGTTTGAAAACAGTTAAAGCAGCCTCCTGCCGGTCTCTTGGCACGCCGGCACTCCGTGCTGATATGCCCCATCTGGCGGCAATTGTAGCATAGCATCTCACGACTTCCATTAGCAGTGGCATCATTGGGTTCGCGATTAACGACGGGTACACGAGGAGTGTACTCTTTCTTCTGTACGGTTGGCAGCACGTTTTGGTAGCGCATCATCCAACGAGGTGCAATAATATAACGGAGCGGCGTATCCGGTACGATCCCCAATGCCATCAACTATATATTTGACAATGTCCGCCTCCTCGAACTTGCCCTGCTGGGAGATGTTTCGCATAGCGATGAAATACTGCAAAAGGGATTCACCCTTTTCCAACGGGCGGTTTTGTAGTCGGCGGACAACTTCGTGGTTGGACATTCCTAATCCAAAAACTGTAAATAGGGAATCACGCAGCTCACCCCATGTAGTTGTCTTTTCTTACAGCCTATACTCCTTGGCAGATCCGCGTTACAGCCGATTGGCGAGCGACCAGCATTGGCTGTCGGTGAGTTTGTAAACACTGTTCAGCAACACGCACTTTCAACTCGGCAAGGTTTTTCGAGCGGTGTACAAGTTGAGTTGGCCCATAATAGCTGTAAGTTCACCTCCTGCTGCCACTTCCACAAGTTCAGCTTCTGTGCCCGATTCCGATGCCAGATTCCATTCGTTTACTTGCATATCGGGTGAATTTGCGAGCACCGGCGAAAAAGTTGGTAACAAAGCGGATGCTCCTGTCTGAGCCCCTTCTACGGGCTGTTTCACAATTTGAGCCGAACCAGCAGCATCTGCACACTGGCCGCCAGGCATGGTAACAGCATCAGCATCTTCGTCTTCAGGGACTTGCGCAACATTTCCGGTCTCGTCCATTACCGATTTTGCAATAGAACGCAGTTGATAAATTGACGCCTTAATGCCAACGGGAACTTTTTTCTCAGCCAACAGGCCCAGCAACTCGGATTTATTCAATTTGATTATATCGGCGTATTTCATCAAACGGTGATCTTTTTGGGTAAACCCCACATCTGATTTGTAAACTTGTCTGTTTTTAAACAAATTCGATGTCGGATGGTTGTAGATTTTAACGTTTTTCTTTATTTCTCTTAATTTTATAATGTCTCGTTCTGTCCCGCCATCTTAAGATTAAAAAACTAAGAACTACCGTCTCTAGCGCTTGGGCGATTAACTATCGCTGACGGGCTTTGCCCGATTTACTATCGCATACAACACTAGAATTATCGAACTGGAAATAATAAATACTTAGCCGTTTACACAAGTATATCTTTCAAATGTTGGTTGCAGTTGATCTGCGAAAGCTTTTTGAGAGTGTGCATGCCAAATACCAATTTTTCCCCATTTTGTTGCTCCAGAATACATCAAATCGTTGATGTCCCAGCATTAAGTTACATGTGGACCAATAAGTGTGTTAAGTTTAAAACAAAATAGAAATATAAATAAACATTAAAAAAAACTCCATTGACCCAAGCCAGATTCAAGCCCGCGTCTGATAGCGCGCCAGGCAACATCTCTACCACCGAGCTACAGTTGCATTCCAAATGCCTCTGTCAAATTCTGAAATAAGACACACACGTAAAACGAATCGCTTGAGAATTCGACAAAAAATGTGCATATACATATGTATGTATGTGAACACGCATGTAGAAAATGTCTGCGCTTGGCGCTTGCCACCACGTGGTTTGCCAATATACAACTACATTTTCTTTAATAACTTGTGTGTTTCTTAACCGTTTGGATGAAATTTGTTTTAATGCATTCTTATTCTACTATAGAACATTTATATAGTAGCGTAAACCAAATTTGGTGGCTCTGGCTCTAATAGTTTCTGAGATATGCTCAAACAACTGCGCTTGTCCTCCAATTTGGAAAGATAATTCCCAAGTAACTTCTAAACTAAGAATAGGATCGTTATGAAATTTTTAGGACGTAACAAAAGCATTGAAATCTGTGTAAAAACCAAAGCGCAAGTCTGTACTACTTGATTTGGTTTGTATTTTTTTGGGTATTTTTGAAATGGGGGCGAATGGGGGAGGCATCCAAAATCCGAAATATTCAAAATCTGCATATTTTTTTCGAGCACATATTAAACTTAATTTATTGCTACTAGCTCTTATAGTTTCTGAATTATGCTCAAAAAACTGGGTCAGAAAACCGATAAATGCTGATTCTAAGAAAACGGCGAAAGTTATCGATCATTTAAAGTTAAAACTTGATCTGCGTATGGTATATACAACTCTAAAAAGTCCAAGTTCAGCTCTCTAGCCCTTAAAGTCTCTGAAATCGACGCGTTCATGTAGACAGACGGCTAGACAGACGGACATGGCTAGATCGGCTCGGTTAGTGATGCTGATCAAGAATATATATACTTTATGGGGACGGAGATGCCTCCTTCTGCCTGTTACATACATTTGCACAAAACCATTATACCTTTATTATCCATTTTCAATGGGTTGAGGGTAAAACTAGCAGGAATTACATAGAAGCGGTGCGGCAATATTTTGTTGTTGTGGAAAGTAAATACGATTAAACTTGTTGGCGTTATTTGTAAAAAATCTGCAATGTTATTTTATATCAGTGTCTTGTGCAACCAAAATGGGTTTTAAAGTAGATTTCAAGAAAAGCCACGCGTAAAGACGTTTTGGGATTAATTCACTCGGACATTTGTGGCCCTATACGTACGGTATCAAAGGGCGGTTCACGGTATTTCACCACGTTTATCGATGATAAGACGCGTTACATGTCGGTTTACATGCCAAAAACGAAAGACGAGATATTCCAAAAGATCAAAGATTTTAAGTAAATCAAAAACAGATTATGGCCATTAGAAGTGATAATGGGCGTGAATACATGAATGGTGTATTTGATAAATTTTTGGCAAAGAATGGCATCAAGCGTCAGCTCACAACTTTACAACTTCCCTGCACATTTGCATTATGTTAATTCCAAATTCACAGCCTACGTCTACAGTTTCATCTAACAATTCGGAACAAACGGACTTCATCTCGCTAAGTCAACCTCGAAACGACTCGGCCTCTGATTCATTCATGTTTACATAGGCGTTATCACAATTATTATCTAACTCTTTTGAATTAATGTAATCGTACATATTATTATAGTTTTGAATAAGAGCAAACAGGGGTGCACCAACTGATTTATAAACTAAGGCAATATTAAGGCAGTATTAAATCCGGAATAACAAAAACTTCAATTTCATAATATTCTTTTTTAAACAAAACAAAAAACTTAATTTTTCCGTAAGTCAATATGGAATTGCCACTGAGTCCTCGGCTATCGACTATTCTCCAGTCTGCCATTCAATGTCGATTGTGGAAATAGAGATTTACTTGCGAAGCTTACTGGGCTTCCGGTGTCTAATAAGGCAGAAACATTATTAACATTGGTGCATCCCTCTTCACTAGGTATTCTTAAACTTACTAAATGGACAAACGATTTATCATCAATAAGCCCGGCATCCTCCTTAGTACCCATGGCGGCAGTTTGTCTGCGCTTTGGGCACTGCCGATATTGGTGTCCTGTTTGAAAACAGTTAAAGCAGCCTCCTTCCGGTCTCTTGGCACGCCGGCACTCCGTGCTGATATGCCCCATCTGGCGGCAATTGTAGCATAGCATCTCACGACTTCCATTAGCAGTGGCATCATTGGGTTCGCGATTAACGACGGGTACACGAGGAGTGTACTCTTTCTTCTGTACGGTTGGCAGCACGTTTTGGTAGCGCATCATCCTCAGACGCAAATCGTCCAACGAAGTTCAATAATATAACGGAGCGGCGTATCCGGTACGATCCCCAATGCCATCAACTATATATTTGACAATGTCCGCCTCCTCGAACTTGCCCTGCTGGGAGATGTTTCGCATAGCGATGAAATACTGCAAAAGGGATTCACCCTTTTCCAACGGGCGGTTTTGTAGTCGGCGGACAACTTCGTGGTTGGACATTCCTAATCCAAAAACTGTAAATAAGGAATCACGCAGCTCACCCCATGTAGTTGTCTTTTCTTACAGCCTATACTCCTTGGCAGATCCGCGTTACAGCCGATTGGCGAGCGACCAGCATTGGCTGTCGGTGAGTTTGTAAACACTGTTCAGCAACACGCACTTTCAACTCGGCAAGGTTTTTCGAGCGGTGTACAAGTTGAGTTGGCTCATAATAGCTGTAAGTTCACCTCCTGCTGCCACTTCTACAAGTTCAGCTTCTGTGCCCGATTCCGATGCCAGATTCCATTCGTTTACTTGCATATCGGGTGAATTTGCGAGCACCGGCGAAAAAGTTGGTAACAAAGCGGATGCTCCTGTCTGAGCCCCTTCTACGGGCTGTTCCACAATTTGAGCCGAACCAGCAGCATCTGCACACTGGCCGCCAGGCATGGTAACAGCATCAGCATCTTCGTCTTCAGGGACTTGCGCATCATTTCCGGTCTCGTCCATTACCGATTTTGCAATAGAACGCAGTTGATAAATTGACGCCTCAATGCCAACGGGAACTTTTTTCCCAGCCAACAGGCCCAGCAATTCGGATTTATTCAATTTGATTATATCGGCGTATTTCATCAAACGGTGATCTTTTTGGGCAAACCCCACACCTGATTTGTAAACTTGTCTGTTTTTAAACAAATTCGATGTCGGATGGTTGTAGATTTTAACGTTTTTCCTTATTTCTCTTAATTTCACAATGTCTCGTTCTGTCCCGCCATCTTAAGACTAAAAAACTTAGAACTACCGTCTCTAGCGCTTGGGCGATTAGCTATCGCTGACGGGCTTTGCCCGATTTACTATCGCATGCAACACTAGAATTATCAAACTGGAAATACTAAATACTTAGCCGTTTACACAAGTATATCTTTCAAATGTTGGTTGCAGTTGATCTGCGAAAGCTTTTGGAGAGTGTGCATGCCAAATACCAATTTTTCCCCATTTTGTTGCTCCAGAATACATCAAATCGCCGATGTCCCAGCATTAAGTTACATTTGGACCAATAAGTGTGTTAAGTTTAAAACAAAATTGAAATATAAATAAACATTAAAAAAACTCCATTGACCCAAGCCAGATTCAAGCCCGCGTCTGATAGCGCGCCAGGCAACATCTCTACCACCGAGCTACAGTTGCATTCCAATTGCCTCTGTCAAATTCTGAAATAAGACACACACGTACAACGAATCGCTTGAGAATTCGACAAAGAATGTGCATATACATATGTATGTATGTGTACACGCATGTAGAAAACGTATGCGCTTGGCGCTTGCGACCACGTGGTTTGCCAATATACAACTACATTTTCTTTAATAACTTGTGTGTTTCTTAACCGTTTGGATGCAATTTGTTTAAATGCATTCTTATTCTACTATAGAACATTTATATAGTAGCGTAAACCAAATTTGGTGGCTATGGCTCTAATAGTTTCTGAGATATGCTCAAACAACTGCGCTTGTCCTCCAATTTGGAAAGATAATTCCCAAGTAACTTCTAAACTAAGAATAGGATCGTTATGAAATTTTCAGGACGTAACAAGAGCATTGAAATCTGTGTAGTAGTTGATTTGGTTTGTATTTTTTTGGGTATTTTTGAAATGGTGAGCGAATGGGGGAGGTATCCAAAATCCGAAATATTCAAAATCTGCATATTTTTTTCGAGCACATAAACACATTAAACTTAATTTATTGCTACTAGCTCTTATAGTTTCTGAATTATGCTCAAAAAACTGGGTCAGAAAACCGATAAATGCTGATTCTAAGAAAACGGCGAAAGTTATCGATCATTTAAAGTTAAAACTAGATCTGCGTATGGTATATACAAATCTAAAAAGTCCAAGTTCAGCTCTCTAGCCCTTATAGTCTCTGAAATCGACGCGTTCATATAGACAGACGGATAGACAGACGGACATGACTAGATCGGCTCGGTTAGTGATGCTGATCAAGAATATATATACTTTATGGGGACGGAGATGCCTCCTTCTGCCTGTTACATATATATACACATATCCATTTTCAATGGGTTGAGGGTAAAACTAGCAGGAATTACATAGAAGCGGTGCGGCAATATTTTGTTGTTGTGGAAAGTAAATACGATTAAACTTGTTGACGTTATTTGTAAAAAATCTGCAATGTTATTTTATATCAGTGTCTTGTGCAACCAAAATGGGTTTTAAAGTAGATTTCAAGAAAAGCCACGCGTAAAGGCGTTTTGGGATTAATTCACTCGGACATTTGTGGCCCTATACGTACGGTATCAAAGGGCGGTTCACGGTATTTCGCCACGTTTATCGATGATAAGACGCGTTACATGTCGGTTTACATGCCAAAAACGAAAGACGAGATATTCCAAAAGATCAAAGATTTTAAGTCACTTGTGGAAAAACAAATCGGAAAACAGATTATGGCCCTTAGAAGTGATAATGGGCGTGAATACATGAATGGTGAATTTGATAAATTTTTGGCAAAGAATGGCATCAAGAGTCAGCTCACAACTTTACAACTTCCCTGCACATTTGCATTATGTCAATTCCAAAATCACAGCCTACGTCTACAGTTTCATCTAACAATTCGGAACAAACGGACTTCATCTCGCTAAGTCAACCTCGAAACGACTCGGCCTCTGATTCATGCATGTTTACATAGGCGTTATCACAATTATTATCTAACTCTTTTGAATTAATGTAATCGTACATATTATTATAGTTTTGAATAAGAGCAAACAGGGGTGCACCAACTGATTTATAAACTAAGGCAATTGTGTTATTAACTGAAATTGTATTTTGTTCACTTTCTTTTGAACCACTACACATGATAAGTTTAAGTTTTAACAATTTGAGAACATCTCTTCCGAGGAGCAGCGGCGTAGGCAGTATTAAATCCGGAATAACAAAAACTTCAATTTCATAATATTCTTTTTTAAACAAAACAAAAAACTTAATTTTTCCGTAAGTCAATATGGAATTGCCACTGAGTCCTCGGCTATCGACTATTCTCCAGTCTGCCATTCAATGTCGATTGTGGAAATAGAGATTTACTTGCGAAGCTTACTGAGCTTCCGGTGTCTAATAAGGCAGAAACATTATTAACATTGGTGCATCCCTCTTCACTAGGTATTCTTAAACTTACTAAATGGACAAACGATTTATCATCAATAAGCCCGGCATCCTCCTTAGTACCCATGGCGGCAGTTTGTCTGCGCTTTGGGCACTGCCGATATTGGTGTCCTGTTTGAAAACAGTTAAAGCAGCCTCCTGCCGGTCTCTTGGCACGCCGGCACTCCGTGCTGATATGCCCCATCTGGCGGCAATTGTAGCATAGCATCTCACGACTTCCATTAGCAGTGGCATCATTGGGTTCGCGATTAACGACGGGTACACGAGGAGTGTACTCTTTCTTCTGTACGGTTGGCAGCACGTTTTGGTAGCGCATCATCCAACGAGGTGCAATAATATAACGGAGCGGCGTATCCGGTACGATCCCCAATGCCATCAACTATATATTTGACAATGTCCGCCTCCTCGAACTTGCCCTGCTGGGAGATGTTTCGCATAGCGATGAAATACTGCAAAAGGGATTCACCCTTTTCCAACGGGCGGTTTTGTAGTCGGCGGACAACTTCGTGGTTGGACATTCCTAATCCAAAAACTGTAAATAGGGAATCACGCAGCTCACCCCATGTAGTTGTCTTTTCTTACAGCCTATACTCCTTGGCAGATCCGCGTTACAGCCGATTGGCGAGCGACCAGCATTGGCTGTCGGTGAGTTTGTAAACACTGTTCAGCAACACGCACTTTCAACTCGGCAAGGTTTTTCGAGCGGTGTACAAGTTGAGTTGGCCCATAATAGCTGTAAGTTCACCTCCTGCTGCCACTTCCACAAGTTCAGCTTCTGTGCCCGATTCCGATGCCAGATTCCATTCGTTTACTTGCATATCGGGTGAATTTGCGAGCACCGGCGAAAAAGTTGGTAACAAAGCGGATGCTCCTGTCTGAGCCCCTTCTACGGGCTGTTTCACAATTTGAGCCGAACCAGCAGCATCTACACACTGGCCGCCAGGCATGGTAACAGCATCAGCATCTTCGTCTTCAGGGACTTGCGCAACATTTCCGGTCTCGTCCATTACCGATTTTGCAATAGAACGCAGTTGATAAATTGACGCCTTAATGCCAACGGGAACTTTTTTCTCAGCCAACAGGCCCAGCAACTCGGATTTATTCAATTTGATTATATCGGCGTATTTCATCAAACGGTGATCTTTTTGGGTAAACCCCACATCTGATTTGTAAACTTGTCTGTTTTTAAACAAATTCGATGTCGGATGGTTGTAGATTTTAACGTTTTTCTTTATTTCTCTTAATTTTATAATGTCTCGTTCTGTCCCGCCATCTTAAGATTAAAAAACTAAGAACTACCGTCTCTAGCGCTTGGGCGATTAACTATCGCTGACGGGCTTTGCCCGATTTACTATCGCATACAACACTAGAATTATCGAACTGGAAATAATAAATACTTAGCCGTTTACACAAGTATATCTTTCAAATGTTGGTTGCAGTTGATCTGCGAAAGCTTTTTGAGAGTGTGCATGCCAAATACCAATTTTTCCCCATTTTGTTGCTCCAGAATACATCAAATCGTTGATGTCCCAGCATTAAGTTACATGTGGACCAATAAGTGTGTTAAGTTTAAAACAAAATAGAAATATAAATAAACATTAAAAAAAACTCCATTGACCCAAGCCAGATTCAAGCCCGCGTCTGATAGCGCGCCAGGCAACATCTCTACCACCGAGCTACAGTTGCATTCCAAATGCCTCTGTCAAATTCTGAAATAAGACACACACGTAAAACGAATCTCTTGAGAATTCGACAAAAAATGTGCATATACATATGTATGTATGTGAACACGCATGTAGAAAATGTCTGCGCTTGGCGCTTGCCACCACGTGGTTTGCCAATATACAACTACATTTTCTTTAATAACTTGTGTGTTTCTTAACCGTTTGGATGAAATTTGTTTTAATGCATTCTTATTCTACTATAGAACATTTATATAGTAGCGTAAACCAAATTTGGTGGCTCTGGCTCTAATAGTTTCTGAGATATGCTCAAACAACTGCGCTTGTCCTCCAATTTGGAAAGATAATTCCCAAGTAACTTCTAAACTAAGAATAGGATCGTTATGAAATTTTTAGGACGTAACAAGAGCATTGAAATCTGTGTAAAAACCAAAGCGCAAGTCTGTACTACTTGATTTGGTTTGTATTTTTTTGGGTATTTTTGAAATGGGGGCGAATGGGGGAGGCATCCAAAATCCGAAATATTCAAAATCTGCATATTTTTTTCGAGCACATATTAAACTTAATTTATTGCTACTAGCTCTTATAGTTTCTGAATTATGCTCAAAAAACTGGGTCAGAAAACCGATAAATGCTGATTCTAAGAAAACGGCGAAAGTTATCGAACATTTAAAGTTAAAACTTGATCTGCGTATGGTATATACAACTCTAAAAAGTCCAAGTTCAGCTCTCTAGCCCTTAAAGTCTCTGAAATCGACGCGTTCATGTAGACAGACGGCTAGACAGACGGACATGGCTAGATCGGCTCGGTTAGTGATGCTGATCAAGAATATATATACTTTATGGGGACGGAGATGCCTCCTTCTGCCTGTTACATACATTTGCACAAAACCATTATACCTTTATTATCCATTTTCAATGGGTTGAGGGTAAAACTAGCAGGAATTACATAGAAGCGGTGCGGCAATATTTTGTTGTTGTGGAAAGTAAATACGATTAAACTTGTTGGCGTTATTTGTAAAAAATCTGCAATGTTATTTTATATCAGTGTCTTGTGCAACCAAAATGGGTTTTAAAGTAGATTTCAAGAAAAGCCACGCGTAAAGACGTTTTGGGATTAATTCACTCGGACATTTGTGGCCCTATACGTACGGTATCAAAGGGCGGTTCACGGTATTTCACCACGTTTATCGATGATAAGACGCGTTACATGTCGGTTTACATGCCAAAAACGAAAGACGAGATATTCCAAAAGATCAAAGATTTTAAGTAAATCAAAAACAGATTATGGCCATTAGAAGTGATAATGGGCGTGAATACATGAATGGTGTATTTGATAAATTTTTGGCAAAGAATGGCATGAAGCGTCAGCTCACAACTTTACAACTTCCCTGCACATTTGCATTATGTCAATTCCAAATTCACAGCCTACTTCTACAGTTTCATCTAACAATTCGGAACAAACGGACTTCATCTCGCTAAGTCAACCTCGAAACGACTCGGCCTCTGATTCATTCATGTTTACATAGGCGTTATCACAATTATTATCTAACTCTTTTGAATTAATGTAATCGTACATATTATTATAGTTTTGAATAAGAGCAAACAGGGGTGCACCAACTGATTTATAAACTAAGGCAATATTAAGGCAGTATTAAATCCGGAATAACAAAAACTTCAATTTCATAATATTCTTTTTTAAACAAAACAAAAAACTTAATTTTTCCGTAAGTCAATATGGAATTGCCACTGAGTCCTCGGCTATCGACTATTCTCCAGTCTGCCATTCAATGTCGATTGTGGAAATAGAGATTTACTTGCGAAGCTTACTGGGCTTCCGGTGTCTAATAAGGCAGAAACATTATTAACATTGGTGCATCCCTCTTCACTAGGTATTCTTAAACTTACTAAATGGACAAACGATTTATCATCAATAACCCCGGCATCCTCCTTAGTACCCATGGCGGCACACCACACTTGATTTGTAAACTTGTCTGTTTTTAAACAAATTCGATGTCGGATGGTTGTAGATTTAAACGTTTTTCTTTATTTTTCTTAATTTCACAATGTCTCGTTCTGTCCCGCCATCTTAAGATTAAAAAAACTTAGAACTACCGTCTCTAGCGCTTGGGCGATTAACTATCGCTGACGGGCTTTGCCCGATTTACTATCGCATACAACACTAGAATTATCGAACTGGAAATAATAAATACTTAGCCGTTTACACAAGTATATCTTTCAAATGTTGGTTGCAGTTGATCTGCGAAAGCTTTTTGAGAGTGTGCATGCCAAATACCAATTTTTCCCCATTTTGTTGCTCCAGAATACATCAAATCGTTGATGTCCCAGCATTAAGTTACATTTGGACCAATAAGTGTGTTAAGTTTAAAACAAAATAGAAATATAAATAAACATTAAAAAAAACTCCATTGACCCAAGCCAGATTCAAGCCCGCGTCTGATAGCGCGCCAGGCAACATATGCATATACATATGTATGTATGTGTACACGCATGTAGAAAATGTCTGCGCTTGGCGCTTGCCACCACGTGGTCTGCCAATATACAACTACATTTTCTTTAATAACTTGTGTGTTTCTTAACCGTTTGGATGAAATTTGTTTTAATGCATTCTTATTCTACTATAGAACATTTATATAGTAGCGTAAACCAAATTTGGTGGCTCTGGCTCTAATAGTTTCTGAGATATGCTCAAACAACTGCGCTTGTCCTCCAATTTGGAAAGATAATTCCCAAGTAACTTCTAAACTAAGAATAGGATCGTTATGAAATTTTCAGGACGTAACAAGAGCTTTGAAATCTGTGTCAAAACCAAAGCGCAAGTCTGTAGTACTTGATTTGGTTTGTATTTTTTTGGGTATTTTTGAAATGGGGGGCGAATTGGGGAGGTATCCAAAATCCGAAATATTCAAAATCTGCATATTTTTTTCGAGCACATATTAAACTTAATTTATTGCTACTAGCTCTTATAGTTTCTGAATTATGCTCAAAAAACTGGGTCAGAAAACCGATAAATGCTGATTCTAAGAAAACGGCGAAAGTTATCGATCATTTAAAGTTAAAACTTGATCTACGTATGGTATATACATAATCTAAAAAGTCCAAGTTCAGCTCTCTAGCATTTAAAGTCTCTGAAATCGACGCGTTCATGTAGACAGACGGCTAGACAGACGGACATGGCTAGATCGGCTCGGTTAGTGATGCTGATCAAGAATATATATACTTTATGGGGACGGAGATGCCTCCTTCTGCCTGTTACATACATTTGCACAAAACCATTATACATTTATTATCCATTTTCAATCGGTTGAGGGTAAAACTAGCAGGAATTACATAGAAGCGGTGCGGCAATATTTTGTTGTTGTGGAAAGTAAATACGATTAAACTTGTTGACGTTATTTGTAAAAAATCTACAATGTTATTTTATATCAGTGTCTTGTGCAACCAAAAAGGTGTTTTAAAGTAGATTTCAAGAAAAGCCACGCGTAAAGACGTTTTGGGATTAATTCACTCGGACATTTGTGGCCCTATACGTACGGTATCAAAGGGCGGTTCACGGTATTTCGCCACGTTTATCGATGATAAGACGCGTTACATGTCAGTTTACATGCCAAAAACGAAAGACGAGATATTCCAAAAGATCAAATATTTTAAGTAACTTGTGGAAAAACAAATTAAAAACAGATTATGGCCATTAGAAGTGATAATGGGCGTGAATACATGAATGGTGTATTTGATAAGTTTTTGGCAAAGAATGGCATCAAGCGTCAGTTCACGTAGCCGAACGTGCAAATCGGACCCTGGTTGAAATGACACGGATCAAGTTGGTGCATGCTGGCATAATGGCAGCAGCGTATCTGCAAAATAGGTCCGAGACCACAACGTTGTCTGAAAGAAGCCGAATGTATCTCACTTGAAGATGTTTGGCACAAAGGCAATTGTTTTAAATAAAAGCCATAAAGCAAAATTCTCGGCGGTGGAGCATTAGTGGGTTACTCTGAGACGGCAAAGTCCTGTCGCTTGTACAATCCAGTGAAACGAAGCGGAAAATGTATTGGTCAATGATATTGGCATGCCGAGTAAGGGTTCATGTGACGAGTCAAGCATAGTATTGGTAGAGCCCGTTAATGAGCCAGTGTGCGATGATGATTGTCATGAACCAGATGGACAAGAGGCAGGAAGTGTTGATGCAAAACATCAGGAGCGCGTACTCAAGCTGCATAAATCCTTGTACGGTCTAAAGCAAGGTGGCCGTGAATGGAACCAGAAGCTAGACAGTATCCTATTGCAAAATGGGTTTGTCCCGTGTGATAGTGAGGCTTGTATTTATACTAGCAAAATGGACGGATACCTGAATATAATTGTTGTATATGTTAATGATTTACTATTAGCTTGTTCCAGAAAAGAAGACATCGACCGCATAAAAGGACTCCTATCAAATGAAGTTGACGTAGTAGATTGCGGAGAGCTGCATTATTTTCTGGGTATGGAAATTGAAAGAGTGGGCGAGACTGGTAGCGTTTCCATAGGCCATAAGCACTACATCGAAGGCCTGCTGAGAGAATATGGTAGGGAAGATTGCAAACCAAATGCAATTCCTCTAGAAGTTGGCTTCCGAACCAAGTGCGAAGGCAATGGTTGTCCAGGGGTGGACAAAACGCGCTATCAATCACTCATTGGCGCACTGCTATATTTGGCAATGTCGACACGGCCAGATGTAGCGCATTCCGTGGCTAAACTTGCACAGAGAAATGCAGATCCTTATAAGTAGCACGAAGTGGCAGCGAAGCGAGACCTGCGATACCTGAAGGCGTGCCTATTCATTGCTTTGTTGACGCCGATTGGGCTGGCGATCGGGCTGTTCTGATCGCAAGTCCTTCAGTGGTTGGGCATTTTTGGTAGCTGGGAATCGAAAAAGCAGAGCATAGTCACCTACTGCAGCTAAAGAGGCAGCGTATTTAAAAAAGCTTATCAGCGAAATGGGCCTCGGGCCGATGCCGACCATAATGATATACGGTGACATTCAAAGCGCACAATGCATTGCTAAGAATTTTCAATTTCATTCCCGCAGCAAGCAAATTGAAATTAAATACAATTTTGTAAGGGAAATGTGCAAGAATAAAGTAGTTGAGATAGAGTACGTTCCCACAGAAGACATGTTAGCAGATGTTCAAAATGTATGTAGGGTTAAACATGCTAATTGTATTAATACGCTATGTTTAAAATAATGTTTTTGAACTGTAAAGATAGACATCTAGCGTTGAGAAGGAGTGTTGAAATTATGTATTTAAGCACCACTGTATATCTCTCTATCATTTTCCTTTCGTTTACTTGAGGTACATATGTATGCACATAGTTTTCCGTTCATAATTCTCCGTTCCGTTCTCTATTATGCTTTGTATTGAAGTTCGGCTGCCTGCGACGAAGCTGCATAGCTTATTAGTCTCAAATAAACTCTAGCCGTAATAGATTAAGTGAAGTAGACTAGAAGTTGTTCTTAAAGGAGTCGTGTTAGATAAGGCCAAAGAAAAACAAGCAAGTAAGAACGTTGCAGTCGGGTGTCACCGATAGCGCAGTACTTGTTCACGGTCTTAATAATTGTTGTTATTTTGCATAAATGTGGATTTTTATAACTTGTGGGGGCGGAACTTAGAGGAGGCTATCAAAAAACTTACTAATTTTGGTGACTCTAGCTCAAAAATTGTGGAAGATATTGATTTTCGCGGCTTACCTGCCCTAAGATATAAGGATTTTATTGATTTTCCACGCCCAAGTGGGCCTATCGAAAACAGTTTTTGTGCGATCTTTAGAGAAGGTTATTAATAATTTGTCTAAAAAAATATTGGGGTCTACCTTTAAACTGAGGGAGATATATCGATTTGATCGATTTGCCACGCCACCAGTGCGATTTTAGAGGCACCAAAGGGTGTTAGATATTTTCTCCTACTCGAAATAATGGCTGGGCAATCACATAAAATGGGCTTTGTTGTTTCGTCATCCTCTGCAGAATCTACAACCTGTGTCAGAAGATAGGCGCATTTTGTTTAGGTGATGCTTGACTGTGAGATAGCACACCAAGAGCCGTAGTTGCACCATGGAAAGATTTTACGTCTTTCTACCTATATGGTGGCTGACCACCACTTTAGCTTGTCGTAACCCAGATCTCGTTGATCAGTAGATTCCCCTCTCCTACTTTGACCATTCTTATATTAACTCTTTGGCAGAGGCCTAGCTTAACCTACAAAAAAGTTCAGGTCCAAGAAGGGGGTTGTGGAACCGGCCCTAGGTAGCCCGTCCGCAACTTCGTTGCCAGATATTCCGGAATGCCCGGAATGCTCTTATCCCTAAAAAACAATGGGCAAAGTGCCCATTGTAACCGTCTGTGAACCACTGCAGGCTCATGCGATCATTACATCCCACTCCCTACGGCCTGGAATAAGGGTCCTAAATTTCACCCCGAAGAAAAGCTCCGTGGTCTTAAGATCCGTTCTGTCGCAGATCATTAAGCCATGAATTGTTTTTACTAGACTAGCATGTCCTAAGTCTGCTGCTAGCAACCCATTTGTGAGTTTAATCCTCAGAAGGCTCAAAGAAGCTACCTTGGCCACCAGACGAGGGCAGCGTAAGTGACAACAGGCATAACCATTACATTATACAGCCATTTGATGGCTTTGGAGTCTAAGCCTCACGTTTTACCGAAGAGCCGACGAAATGCCCACATGGCATGAGTACGAGTTCTAGTTAAGTCTCTTATCCAGATTAACACCGAGATATTTGAACTCACTGGAGAGCTCAACGGGTGTCCCACCGATGTAGTGCTGTCCGACATCGATGCTGTACCGTTTCGTGAGGGGAACGATAATCGCCTTCTGTGGGTTGATATTGAGACCCACATCTGTGCACCATCTTAGAGCCGTGTTGACTGCCGTTTGCGTCAATTCAGTGATGGTTAAGCCGAACTTGCCGGAGACTATTATTGCCAGGTCATCTGCATACCCTATGGTATCGATGCCTAGCTCCGATAGTTTCACCAGTAGTTCATCTATCACTAGGGTGCAAAGAAGGGAGACCGCTCGTATGCGGATTATGGTGGCGTCCAGTGAAGATCTTATGTCTCTGTACATAAGCATTCTCTCTTTTCAAGTAATAGAGAAGGAGTCAACCCCCTAGTTGCTAAGGCTCTGGTTATTGTTTGATAGCCATTGTGGTCGAAGTCACCTTCGACGTCTAGGAAGGAGCACAAAGCAATTTCCATTTCCTAGGCGAATTGTGTATGATGCAGGGGATTGGTATCGTGCAATGTGCACTGGACACCAAGTCCACTAGGCGTTTTGCGGTCTTGAGCAGAAAGTATGTAAGGCCAAATGGTCTATACGACTTAGGTTGATCCACGGGACGGTTCCATTGCTTAAGAATAAAAACCACATTTACCTCCCTCCAAGATAGCGGAATGTACCCCCAAGTGATGCTCGCCCTAAGTAGGCCAGTTAGCAGACTAAGTATTTCTTCTAGGCTGTGTTGCAGCAGGGCCGGGAAAATCTGGTCGCCCCTGGGGCTTTGAAGGGAGAGAATGATTTAGTTGCCGAGCTGACCTTGTCAGCGTCGAAGATAACACATGACAGACTGTAGCAACGTCTAGCAACCACCAGGTTTGTATCTCCATCATTACAGGGATTTTCCGGGTTCCTAACAGAACCAGGGAAAAGTACCTTAAACAGTACTTCTAGCGTTTCCCGATGATCCTGTGTGTAAGAACCATCTGTTCTTTTTGGGACCCCCACACCATTGATGACCATCTGGCCAATACCTTGTGCAATCTCGCTGCTTCTGGGTGTGACTGCACACTTTCACAGTAGGTGCGCTAGGTATTGCAGTGGGCACGTATAATGTTCTTATTTTACTTAGTGAGCGCGCATTTATATGTGTCCCACGAGTCCCTATTAGCCCTGTTGAAGAGCCGTCTGCCCTCCTTCCGTTGATTTGCCTGGGCTTCGCTCCACCAGGGAACCTACCGTTTCGCCTGATGGGGTCTTAGGGCCGCACTATCATGGTAGGAGGTTAAAAGCACATCTTGAAATTGTCTGGAAGCCAATTATATATCCGTTGTGGTGTTAAAGCTGGTAGGAAGTTGGTCAACTTTCGAAGAAACTAAGTTTTTGTACAGGTCCCAATTGGTTTTTTGAGTTAAAAGAATTGAAAATGCTAGTCTGGGAGATCAAATTTGATGTGCTGATCATCTAAAAAAGTGGCTCCATCGGTAACCTGTCAATTTGCCAGCTGATAGTCGCTGCTGCTGTGGCCCTGGTTTGCTTGCACTCGAGGTCAAGCCGGACATCCAGTTGAGACATACGCGACCTGCATCGATTGCGAAGGTGGCGCACCAGGAACCTGACCACAGGTCAAGCCGGTTTGTGGTTGGAGCAGCAGCAGCCGACACTGCGACTATTGCTGGAGCGCTGCTCTTTTCCTTAAGTTCCGTACTCTTTAGGAAATGTCTGGTCCTGCCAAAACAGTACCAGACTTTTCCGCCGCACTTTATCAGCGACCCGTCATTCACAATGATGGCTAAGTACAGCATGGCGCCACTCCTGGTCCGCTGCACTACCCTCTATTGACTGGTGCTGAATTCGTTCTGATCACCTATGTGTGCCAGAACTGTCTCGTTGGACAGCTCCAGGCTGTTGGCAAAGAAACCTCGGATGAGGTGCGCCCGTGGGAACTGGCTTTCCTCCAACAGCTCAACTTCGAGTGAACTGCAGGCCTTGATATGGCTGAAGTTCGCCCTTACCCACTCGGCTGCGTTGTTACCATAGTAGAGCTATGAGTTAGTCCGTTCTCGGAACAACACCCTCGAGCTTTGGCTTCACACCTGCCGTCACACACGTCAGACTGGACGATAGGATCGCCGCCTTTAGCGTTGCCATTTGCTCCGCTGTCAGAAGTGACGATCAGTCGCGATGAAACCGAGCTTGACACCTCTCGCCATCCGACTGTTCGATGGCACTGTCGCCTCTGGATGAGTAATTTTCGGTTTCTTAGACAAATCGAGCTCCGTGGACTTTCGTCTGAGCGACACTTTTTTGACCTTGGCGTCAGGCGGGCACCTTTGCAGCTTTCAGAACAGCTTCTCTGGGGAGCCCCTTGGCGATAGTTGCCTTTAACAGCTTCTTTTCGCGGTTTGTCATCTTAATGAAGGCGACCTCAGAGTAGATGTAGACGCACTACTGCATCCGCCAGACCGGATCTATGAGAGATCTCACTGGATGCGTCATCGAAATCGGTGAGTTTGATTTCAAAGTCCGATTCAAAGATCAATGCCTCTTTCGGACCCTGCTGGCACAAACTTTGTCTGGACGAGAAAACCGGCAGGTCTACAGCTGCAGTGCCAGAGAAAGGCTCAACTGTGTAGGTTGAAGCCTGGGGTGATGTTATCTGAGCCGCATCAGACTCATTATTTTGTTAAATATTTTGGTTCATTAGTCAGCACCCTAGACAGAGACATGTCCATGCCAAGGATCTGCTACAAGCGCTATCACGAGGAGAGTATAGTTACACTTCTAACAGTGTGTGCAGATTCGTCGCGTATTATTCAAGTAATAAGAATACGTAAGTCCCCTTGCACTCCAGTAAACTAACGGCCAACGGCCCAGTAAGCGTGGGCATAAAAATTTTTTAAATATCTTTAAACAGGTGACCAGTAATCTAGTGTTGAAGGTGCCAGGGGCGTGGGCGCAATTTAATTAAATCTATATATCTCCCTCACTTTTAAAGCTGGACAAAATATATACCGATAGATTGCTGATGACCTCCTCTAAAGACCGCAACCAAACTTTTTTGATTACGCCCACTGCCGCGCCCACAATGTCCAAAACTCGATATGTGCACAACACCAATGATGCCATTCCAACATTGCTGGCGCCATTAGAATAGTGTTGGGTAACAGTTCAATTTTGTCACATGGGAAGTTAAGTTGCAAGGGAAATTAAGTGGTCATTGATCACTGGTCGGTAGATGGCGCTTAGTTGCCAGACTTTTTCGTATTCTTAGAATTTGTCTCTGTTTTCTGCTGTTTGCGATTGCGCACTTGTCATATAACATTAGTTGAGTTTTGTCACAACTAATATTAAAATTTAATTCTATTCTTTTTTTAATTTCGTCACAACAAAAACAAGTGATCGATGGTGCTTGGGTTCGATTCCCGTTCTTGATGCAAAGGCTGGTATTGATTCTTCTAATAATTCAACATTTTTCCAGTTCATACAAATTTCTTAAAATTCTATTCTTTTTGCTTTCCCTTAGAAGGCAAAATGGTTAGTGGCGTTGGTGTCTAACGCGGGTCTTACGTGTGAATTGTGCCGTAGACCCGGGTTCGAGACCGCGCAGAGGAAAATTTTTTTTTGTTTTCTTTACTCGTTTATTATTTTTATTGTGCACCCATAATGCTAGGTTACATGTTTTCGCTCTAACTACACCGTGAACGAGTATTCCGCTGTCGGTTACACTTGACTGCAGTGTTCTCACTTGTTTATGTTACGAGAATTACACACGCCGTTGTCAGGTTCAGTTTCCCATAATCCTTGGAGTTTTAAAGCTTTGTTAGTTGCAATCGAAAATAGTTTTTATTTGCCTATTAAAGTAACGTTGGCAAACACGAGTGTATTCGGTCTTCGCCGATCTATTTGTTTCCTTTTCTCAAACTACTTATTCCAGCCCTAGCTACAGGAATAATCAGCCTTATTATCAATTACAATCGTCGAACTACATTTTATGTCCAATCATCATTGAAAGTTCGCTATTTTGCGACCTTATGTGTCCTGCAATCCGGGTTCTCATGGTGTATGGTGTCAATGTTGTCATGGTGTCAAAACATATTCTGTTGTCTGTTGACACTTTAGCGTTCGTACCGTTAGTTCCTGCCGTCAGCAAGGAATCGTTTATCATTTCTGTCCATAAAAAGGGAAATACGGCAATTGTCGAAAATTAAAGATGTATATCCAAATATTAATATTCCTATAGCTTTTGATAGATATAAAATACCTCTGTTGCAAGATTTATGCTTTATTATTTATATTATTTCATCTGCTTTAAGTACTGTATTCTGTGATCATGACTACATATGTGGTTGGTAATCCACAGTCCATTCAAATGTCCTCTATAAGCTACTGCACAGGTTGCTTGTGGACAAATGGTTCACAGATTAGCACATTCGTGTTAAGGAAAAATAATACAAGCACGTTACGTTCACTCTGAACAGACGCATTTACATAGCACTTTGGCTGAATAACGTATCAGATCCAAAAGTTGATGATATCGTTTACTTCTCGACAGTCGGCTTACTTTTCGTAAGAGTATAGAAAACGCAATAAAAACATAAGGGAAGATATACGGTGCTGGCTTTTATTAGTAATGTGTTGCTGGCCAAGAATATATGTACTTTATGGGGTCGGATGTGCCTCCTTCTGTCTGTTACATACATTTGCACAAAACCATTATAGCCTTTTTACCAGTGTATTCAGGGTATAAAAACGTGTGTACAATCGAACTTTCGATCTAGGTTCAGGGTTCAGTAAATAAATTTCTCTTGACTGGGGTCCGCGTACGTTTACTGTAGGAGATCCAGAGAGCAATTAATGTTTTAAAAATCTGGTTTTATTAATAATTTACATAAAGCAAGAAAAGGAAAAACTGATCTATTTTTAACAATTTTAAGAATTTGACATATTGTCTAATGCTAAAACAGGTAAGGAACAAAAACCTTGTACTTTACTTATAAATACAATTGTGCTCATTGCTTTAAAAAATACAAATATTAGTTTTGCAGTACTCTCTTATCAATATTTTGGCGTTTGGAATGCTCTTGAAAATTTATTGTAAAATTTATTTTTTTTGTGATCACAGGGTCCTTTTGTAAGCCCTGCTATAGTTCGACCGCGAGATTGAGTAAACGCTTTGGACGCTGAAATAATAGAACTGTTGGATGCAGATGACAATGAGCTTGCATATTCCTACACATATTCCCGAGTTACAACCGAATTGGACTTATTTGATGATGTAGATATTTGATGAAATGTTGAATTTAGTGCAATATGGCTTGCCTCGGCAACATTGCTTTTATATCGAGACCATCCATTTTGATATGACTGGCGAGGAAGTGTGCATTGAGCAATAGCATTCGAATAAACATGTGGAGTCACATTCTGAAAAAATATATTACAAATTTGTTTAGTACTTTGGGTTTTTATTTATGATATTCAAGATTTGTGAGAGCAAAATATTTCTGTGCATAGTTTTGTATACTTTTAACCCACTGAAAATGGATACAAATTTTATGTGGATTTGTGCGAATGTATGTAACAGACAGAAGGAGGTATGTGCCATTGTTTCGCTCTTGTAGGGATGGCAAATACTCCATATGTCAGCGCTTCCAAAGGCTTCGTACCATAGCTTGGAGTTCGTTCGACATGTCCAGCCTGTTAATTGGAACCTCAAGATGCCATGGTGCAGGTACAGCAGTGTATGGAGCTCCAGTCAGAAAGTGTGCAGGACTGCTATCTCCAGTTGGACATAGTGGTCGAAAGTTAAAAATAGCTTCGATTTATGGCAATACCGTAGAAAGTTCCTCGAATGTTAGAGCAGCTGCCCCAATTACTCGTCGCATGTGTAGCTTGACAGATCTGACTCCAGACTCCCAAATGCCTCCAATGAGAGGGGCTGAATGAGGTATAAAATGCCAATTGAGACCTTTATCAGCAAAGAAGTTGGCTAGGTCCTAATCCTAGGCCTGGTTAATGGCCATACGCCTCATTTCGTCTATCCCTTTATCTGAATAGAGGTCAGTAGGTTTTGACCGGCGGTCAATAAATCGCTGCAATTCTGCGATGAATGCCTTTGTAGTTAGATCACAGACTACTTCAATGTGGAGTGCTTTGATAACCAGACAACCGAAAATAGATTTTGGGTGTGCGTACTTTTGACTCTCTGATTTATATTGGACCAGCATAATCCAGACCAGTGTGTTGAAAGTAGGCTTGCACTCGTGCGTCTACTCCAGTAGCATAGGAATCCGCGAACTCTTCGGCATACGAATTGGGTGTTTGGCATTGTAGCTCTACAGTGACTTCTCGATTCGACCTTATATTCATATTAGGCCATTATCATCTAGGAATGAGGAAAAACGAAGCAGCTGTGATTTAGCATGTAGCTGACCTCCTTACTGAATGCTTTGCGCTGCGTATGTTGAATGAGGCGGAACGAGGAACGAGTGGTCTGCAACTCTTCCGACGTATGCAACAGGCGCGTCCAGAACGATAGTTTGTTAATCAGCAACTCACCAATGCTCTCGTCGAGAAAGCTATGTAAGTTAGTTAGTTAGTTAGTTAGCGGCATCGCTCGTTGTTCTGTACATATATTAGGGTGATCAGAGACCAATAACTTGGTTGTAGAAGGTGGCCACTCAGATTGTGGAGTCGTTAACCATGATGGACCATTCCCCCATAATTGACGCTCCAGTAGTTTATTTGGGTAAAGTCCGCGTGATGCGCAGTCGGCTGGGTTATCTTTCGAGCGAACATGGCTCCCGCGGAAACACATCCAAAATCTCGGTAGTTCGATTACAGACGTATGTGTTCCATTGCCGGGATGTAACAGAAAGCCAGCGAAGCACTATTTCTGAATCGGTCCAATAGTATGTGCTGGAGATAGGAATAGTTAGTGACGATTTTACAATATTAAGCAATCTGGTTAATAGAAGAGTTGCATTTAATTCAAAACGCGTAATAGATACCGGCTTGCGCGGTGCAACTCGAGTTTTAGCTGCCACTAGTGTTATTTGATAGCCGTCTACAGATGCAACGCGGCTGTAGACTATCGATCCATAAGCTTGTGCCGACGCGTCAGCAAACCCATGTAGTTGGATTGGTTGAAACGGGCATGCAATATATCTCGGAATGCAGCATTTTTCCAACTGTGGTAAATCGTTTACTAAGGCCTTCCATCGTACATATAAGGTATCGACGAGTGGTCATCACATTGGACGACAACGTTCCAGCTCTCTTGGAACATTAATTTCAGTAAAACAGTGGTGGGCGCGGCAAGCCCAAGTGGATCATATATCCTTGAAAGTTCCGATAATAATTCTCGTTTCGTGGGTACGCAGTGGGTATCGCCAATACAGGTTTTTATGAACCGTTTGCCTCGACTTGGATTCCAAGAATCTTAACCAGTAACAGAGTTGAATCGCGATTGACTTCCACACTGCTATGTTGACAAATCTCTTTGCGTAGTGAACTCAACAGGCTCCAACAATTTGAACTCCACTTTTGCAGTTTGAAGTTCGCCTCTAATAGTAACCCAATTAGCTGGTCTTTGAGTTCCATCAGTTCGTCGCTAGATTCACACCCATTTGGAATATCATCGACAAAGGCGTCGGAAGCCAGCGCCCTTGCAGCTAAAGGATACTGCTCTCGATGATCGTGTGCCAACTGCGTCAGAACCCAAACTGTCAGGTATGGCGAGGGCGCCAAGGCATATGTTACTGTTAGCAGTCAGTAGTGACGCTAAGGTTCCTTCTTTTCCTTAAGCCAAATGATGCGTTGATAATTGGTGTGTGCCTTGGACACTTGGATGCCTCGAAACATATTCTCGATATCCGCACAGAGGACATATCGATGCTGTCGAAATCGCAGGCACACTCCAACCAGTACAGCTCTTTGAGGCCAGGGTAATGACGAAATTTACGTTCGAGTGAGGCCAAACGGTTGCTGGCCTGTGGTAGAGTTGCACCGAGTGGCGGGGCTCCTTCTTTAAAGGGATACTCTACAACGTACACGCCATCCTTGATGCGCGTATGGGTGGACATAAAGTGACTCTCAGTTGGATGACTTGCGTCTAGTGTTACCTTGCTAGGTTGAATTCCATGAATGACGGAACAAACATGTCCAGATTAGCATGATGTGTAATTGCAGGTATCATTTTGTCATTGCAAACATTATAAGACCCTGCAAGAATCCAACCAAAAACAGTGTTAAGTGCAATAGGATAGTTTTTACCAAACGTTTTTTCTCTCCAGTGTATAACGTCCAGAGCTGATCAGATCCAATAATAACATCTGGTCATAGCATGTGGTGTGCAAAACGATGGATCACCTAATGGTAGTTGGCAAATCTGCTGCCATGTTAACGAATTAGTGTTAATTGCTTGAGCTGGTATTGATGACGTCAGCGAACTCATAACAAAAGTGTTTAGTTCAATGCAATTTGTTGAGATACATGAGTAGAGTTTGAATGATGCTAGTCCTCGGGTAACTCCAGCATTGTTAGGAGTCCAAGGACCAAAATCCGTGCATGCGACGACAAATGATTCCGTCGCCAAAGTGATAGTTGATCCTGTATCGAGCAGCACTCGGCAAGTCGTAGTATTGCCCCAGGCGTCGACCAGAGATGCGAGAATGGTTGGCATGTTTGCGAATCTGCGAACGGAGTGAAGCGTATGATCACTTAGTGTGTTATCTTCTGTGTGTGTGTTGAGGTCAGCTAGTTGCTGCGCACCACGCACCTGTATGTGATGAGTAGACTTAGCCGGTGAGCCACTGACAGACCCTGAACTTAAGGAATGTTGGCTGCGATCTGCGTTATATTTGCCAGCAGTATCATGTCCAGATTGCTGCTGCGCCCCATGAACCAGTGTATAATGTTTGCGGTTGCAAACTCGACAAGTATATTTCGATGTGCAATTTCTAACCATATGAGATGGACTTAGACAATTGAAGCATAACTTAGCTGTACTGAGGAACGCTCGACGGGATGACGCGTTCAAAGCCAAAAATTGGCTACATCTAAAGAGTTGGGGAAGTTGTTGACAGGATGAAAATTTATGTTGACCTTTCTGCCGTTGATCCGTGACTGCGTGAGGAGTGGTAGCTGAACGTTGACTTTTGGCGGTCGTCGCATTTTACCTGCCTCAAGGGTATCGCCTCGTGAAAAGAGAAACTCGATAATTTGGCTAATGGTCACATCGGAAGCTTCAGAGTCACGATACTCAGCCCATGTTTGGCGAGTGTTGGAGTCTAGTTTTGACAAAAGTATGTAGATTAATCAAGGATCTCAATTTTCACACTTCATTGCTCTTAATCCACGTATAAAGTCGTCTGCTCCATCTGCCAGTTTACGAACAGACACTGCGTTGGTTGCAGAGACTCCAGGAAGCGCCAAAAAACTGTTTATAAATGAACGAATAATTAATGAGCGTTTATCGTAGCATTGTACCAATCTGTCCCAAGCTTCATTATAGTTATCGTCTGTGACGGCAATGTGCTTGACCAAAGCGAGCGCCTCTCCAGATAAAATATTCTATAAACCTTTGGCATTCGGTAAGGCTCAAATTATTACCGATTGCACCCTTGAACAAATCTGAAAAGTGACGCCAGTCCTCATAATTCCAGAAAACACCGGCAGTTTAATTCGCTCAAAGGGCAAATCCACATGGCTTCGTGTCTCGTTCATCCGAATACCTTCTTGAGGTGGATCAATCCGTGAAACACTGTTGGCTCTAACCTTTGCCTTTAACTCCTTTTCGCGCGAATCCTGTTGCTATGAGCAGCATCCCACCTCCCACCCAACCGACCGAGGGGCGCAGTCGTATAACGTACGATACGAGTCGCGAAGAAGAAAACGAATATAAATTATCGACAATCTACTTGCTAAATAACTTAGGACTAAAGACTTAATACGAGCGAACTTTTTACGTCTAGGAGACCCGCTCAATAGTTTTAAACTATTGAAATGAGTACCCATGGCTGCAAGCTGATCGTTAAGATTGCGAAAACCAACAATCAGACGTCATTTGCCTCATAGATGCTCACATTTCACCTTCACGAGTCACAACTATACAAAAAGCCATTACGGTGAGTTATAGCATCCCCCACTATCCCCGAGTAAATTGCATATTTCGCATGTACAACGTTATCACAAAGCCAACAGGGTATGTTACATTGCGTAGCAGTGATCTGATTTTGGCAAGCTTTTTTAAAATAGATAATAAATAGATCATTTTGTGACTCATTTTATTTGAAAAATGTACCAGTGTTACCACTGTACCAACGCACGCTAAGATAAAATTAGACAGCTAGAACAAGTGCTAAAGAGTCTACAGCAGCAGTACAATTATTCAATTGAGCGCAAGAGAGCAGATTAAAAGATAAACGCTTATGCAAAAAAACTAAAAGCGGGAGAGAGCTTAACTGTTACTGGTTTGCGAAAACAGCGAGACAGCATGACACAACGCATGCAAGCACAGGAAAAAAGTAAGGCTTACCCAACAACAAAGTTCTACTCAAACGAATAGAGCTCAAAACATAAACGAAATTGCAATTGCAATGGTTACAGCAAAAAATAAAATTTAAATACACGACATGCTCTCGCGACACGACCACGGAAAAATGCTAATTAATTAACAATTTAAAAAAATTAATAAATAATATAAATTATAAAAACATTGGTAGTTTCAAAAAACTAAGAAAACACGAAAGCGCTCAAAAAAAACACGTCTATTGGTTTCGAGATGTGAATCGTGGCGTTGCTATATTTAGCATATATCGCAAAGTGTTTATCCTCATAGGCATCGAAATCCTAATCCCAACCGGGTTGGTCTCGAAATGTTTGCAGCTGGTTCGAAAGATTATAGAATCGGAGCGTAACTCAATATGTTCCGAAAGCAAACGTGTATTTGAGATCCGGCTCGAAGGACCAAAATTATGTTAAGAAATGAATTACACCGGGAGTGGACTGTATTTTATGTATTTTATTTCTTTTCACCGAACATATGAGTAAGAGTGATCTTCGCCTTGCGGTGCCAAACAAGTGACTGACTGCGCAGAGCCGATAACGTGACAAAAACGGCCAGCGTGGCAGTCAATGAGATATAAGATCAGTTAGTTTTAGTTTGAATGGAAAATTACGATGCTTTAAGCTTAGGAGCAGGTGAAGACAATAAATGTATATATAGAACTGCGGATGCATATGCGCTTGACCTAGAAGAAGAGCTAGAAGCAGATAAGAATAAAGGGTGTCTCGTTCCCGAACAAGTATGTAGGTATTCTTTTGTGCTTTTTATTGGTTTGAAATGAGCAACGGATGTGTTTTGATTGGGCGCAAAATGGCAGTGGACGGACGTGTGAGAGAGAATCTTATCAGGTCTGCGAGG
Organism: Drosophila colorata; assembly: GCA_035041545.1. Classification (NCBI taxonomy): domain Eukaryota; kingdom Metazoa; phylum Arthropoda; class Insecta; order Diptera; family Drosophilidae; genus Drosophila; species Drosophila colorata. The sequence goes on from JAWNLD010000690.1 coordinate 54,798, forward strand.
GCCGCCTAAAAAGACGCTTGTCCTTTAAGAGATGGCCACCAGATTGGAGACACTGGGCGTGGAGGTACTGGCAAGTGAGGTAAGAGTGAAGATGGACAGGTTAGTGTTTTATTATTTATAAATAATATTTATCATTATGCATTTAATTTAACTTATATTTAAATTGCAGATGGATGCAGTTCGTATGTGGATGAATGTGGACGACATGGCTGACGATCTGTTGCTCCTCTGCCCAACCGGCTAAACGAAAAACAAAACAGTTACAAAGATCATCTCCTCTTGAATATATGTATATATAAATACGTATATATATATACAGCAAACTGAATCATTCGAAGCATTCCCCTCCATTCCAAAGTTATCTTCTCCCAGAACTGTGTAAAGCGTTTCCTTAAGTATGCGTTTTATTATGATTAGCATCAACCAACAACGATGCAAAAAAAGTGTTTGGCATTGCTGTGCCAAGATGTAGCTGAGAGACATTTATTATAACAGCAAGTGCCTGAACATCCTCGATGTCGGACGGCAGAAAGCAGGTCCATGATTTGATCTTCGACTTTAATATTACTCACAATTTGAATTTTTATCTATTTTTAATATTCCACGGACACGCAGCGTTAATAGCGATCAGCTGTTCACTGACTGCAATTGCGGTAGCGGCTGGTGTAAACAAGTTTTTCATTTGCGACTTTAACAGACTCTGCCAAGTCCGGTGAAAAACCCTATATGTTAGAATAACGCAAGACATTAACACAGTTCAAATTGTGGCAATGTTAATAAATTTAAGTATTAAAAAATATTTTTGTGCGAATTAAAAATAATAATTTTAGCTACATTTTATGCTGCACCACCATACTACCAGTTGATCAAGTTGTGACAAAGCTCAACTCAAGTTACATACACGACGAGTGGAAAATCAATCAGCAAGCAGCAGCATACAATTTCTAAGAATTCGAAAAAGTGTAGCAGTCAGAGTCAGTAAGTAGGTAAGCAGTCAAAACCAAACAAAACTAATTACCGAAAATATGCAATAGATGGCGCCAGCAATGTTGCACTGGCAACATTGATGTTGTGCACATATCGCGTTTTGAACATTTTGGGCGCGGTAGTGGGCGTTGCCAAAAAAGTTTTGATGCGATCTTTAGCAATCTGTCGGTATCCATTTTATGCATCTAGCTTTAAAACTGAGCGAAAAATATAGATTTAATCGAATTGCCACGCCCCCAGTGGGGCGTGGCTAACCCTTAACACCTTGTCCGACGCGGGCTTACACGAGTACATATTCCATTTCTCTAGTCTCTAGCTTTAATAGCGGCGAAAAAAATTGCAGTTCGACTTGCGCTATATTTACTTTATGGGATAAATGGGAAAAGCTGAGGTTGATGAATTAGATAACTCTTTTTTTAAGCATGTAGCTGTAGAACATCGAGCATATTAATAGTGCATTCTAAATACTCTATATATACCAATATTGCTGTGATGTGAGTGATGGATTTTGTTTAGGTAGGGTAGGTTAAAGACAGCGGGAGGCGCATGCCATCTTAGATGCCGCAAAAGCTAGTAATAATGAGAAGCCACCATTTAATTCCAATTGTAACCAACAGCTAATTCTTAATTTTATTTCTGATATTACTTTTTCACCAGCATAGTACAAATCTTTATTGAGGGAAATACTACTATGGAATTATTATAAGTTAGTAGTCACAGACACCCAATTGTAGGGAGCATATACACTTGATGTTCACTTTCGATTATATTAGCTCTGTAGAAAAGTAGGAGATTCTCTTCCTGCCAGTGCAAAAGAAACGCTGATTTTGTGAGAGGCAATATCTACATCTCTGGATTCTGGTGAATCTGCTCAGTTGGATCACTTGCTACATTAGGAAACATTTAGTAATCGGCAGTATTTGGCGTCGGCAAATACCTTACCTTATCTGTCTACTTAGAGTTTCGTTAGGCAGAGCACTTTTAGGTAGCTTTTTCAATCAGATTACTTTGTAAATATCAATAATTAATAATATATCTGGAAATGACAGAGTTTTTGCGATTTAAGCTTATCTGTACCTAATATAAAAATAAACAGGTAAGATGGCTCTAATCGGGAGTGCCTGAACCCAGCGGCGAGCTGTCGTTAGATGCAGTTAATTAAACCTCTCTGGATTCATATTCTCGACACCATAGCCGCACTTAGTAAAATAAAATAAAAAAAATAATATTTTTATCAATATTTGCAAGCACATTTTAGTATTCCATAGTTGTAAAATTTCTCGTAAAGTTTTCACAAAACAGGAAACTACAAGTATATCTTTCAAGTGTTGGTTGTAGTTGCTCTGCGGAAGCTTTTTAAGAGATTGCATGCCAAATACCAATTTTTCTGCATTTTGCTGTTCCAGAATATATATGAAATCGCCGATGCATTAAGTTACACTTGGACCAATAAGTGTATTAGGTTTAAAAATAAAATAAAATACAAATTTTATTAAACGGTAAAAAAATTACACCGAGCCACATCTGCATTTCAATTGTCTCCGACAAAATCTGAGATTAGACACACACGTACAACCAATCGCTTGAGAATTCACTTAGTGTGTTATCTTCTGTGTGTGTGTTGAGGTCAGCTAGTTGCTGCGCACCACGCACCTGTATGTGATGAGTAGACTTAGCCGGTGAGCCACTGACAGACCCTGAACTTAAGGAATGTTGGCTGCGATCTGCGTTATATTTGCCAGCAGTATCATGTCCAGATTGCTGCTGCGCCCCATGAACCAGTGTATGATGTTTGCGGTTGCAAACTCGACAAGTATATTTCGATGTGCAATTTCTAACCATATGAGATGGACTTAGACAATTGAAGCATAACTTAGCTGTACTGAGGAACGCTCGACAGGATGACGCGTTCAAAGCCAAAAATTGGCTACATCTAAAGAGTTGGGGAAGTTGTTGACAGGATGAAAATTTATGTTGACCTTTCTGCCGTTGATCCGTGACTGCGTGAGGAGTGGTAGCTGAACGTGGACTTTTGGCGGTCGTTGCATTTTACCTGCCTCAAGGGTATCGCCTCGTGAAAAGAGAAACTCGATAATTTGGCTAATGGTCACATCGGAAGCTTCAGAGTCACGATACTCAGCCCATGTTTGGCGAGTGTTGGAGTCTAGTTTTGACAAAAGTATGTAGATTAATCAAGGATCTCAATTTTCACACTTCATTGCTCTTAATCCACGTATGAAGTCGTCTGCTCCATCTGCCAGTTTACGAACAGACACTGCGTTGGTTGCAGAGACTCCAGGGAGCGCCAAAAAACTGTTTATAAATGAACGAATAATTAATGAGCGTTTATCGTAGCGTTGTACCAATCTGTCCCAAGCTTCATTATAGTTATCGTCTGTGACGGCAATGTGCTTGACCAAAGCGAGCGCCTCTCCAGATAAAATATTCTATAAACCTTTGGCATTCGGTAAGGCTCAAATTATTACCGATTGCACCCTTGAACAAATCTGAAAAGTGACGCCAGTCCTCATAATTCCAGAAAACACCGGCAGTTTAATTCGCTCAAAGGGCAAATCCACATGGCTTCGTGTCTCGTCCATCCGAATACCTTCTTGAGGTGGATCAATCCGTGAAACACTGTTGGCTCTAACCTTTGCCTTTAACTCCTTTTCGCGCGAATCCTGTTGCTATGAGCAGCATCCCACCTCCCACCCAACCGACCGAGGGGCGCAGTCGTATAACGTACGACACGAGTCGCGAAGTAGAAAACGAATATAAATTATCGACAATCTACTTGCTAAATAACTTAGGACTAAAGACTTAATACGAGCGAACTTTTTACGTCTAGGAGACCCGCTCAATAGTTTTAAACTATTGAAATGAGTACCCATGGCTGCAAGCTGATCGTTAAGATTGCGAAAACCAACAATCAGACGTCATTTGCCTCATAGATGCTCACATTTCACCTTCACGAGTCACAACTATACAAAAAGCCATTACGGTGAGTTATAGCATCCCCCACTATCCCCGAGTAAATTGCATATTTCGCATGTACAACGTTATCACAAAGCCAACAGGGTATGTTACATTGCGTAGCAGTGATCTGATTTTGGCAAGCTTTTTTAAAATAGATAATAAATAGATCATTTTGTGACTCATTTTATTTGAAAAATGTACCAGTGTTACCACTGTACCAACGCACGCTAAGATAAAATTAGACAGCTAGAACAAGTGCTAAAGAGTCTACAGCAGCAGTACAATTATTCAATTGAGCGCAAGAGAGCAGATTAAAAGATAAACGCTTATGCAAAAAAACTAAAAGCGGGAGAGAGCTTAACTGTTACTGGTTTGCGAAAACAGCGAGACAGCATGACACAACGCATGCAAGCACAGGAAAAAAGTAAGGCTTACCCAACAACAAAGTTCTACTCAAACGAATAGAGCTCAAAACATAAACGAAATTGCAATTGCAATGGTTACAGCAAAAAATAAAATTTAAATACACGACATGCTCTCGCGACACGACCACGGAAAAATGCTAATTAATTAACAATTTAAAAAAATTAATAAATAATATAAATTATAAAAACATTGGTAGTTTCAAAAAACTAAGAAAACACGAAAGCGCTCAAAAAAAACACGTCTATTGGTTTCGAGATGTGAATCGTGGCGTTGCTATATTTAGCATATGTCGCAAAGTGTTTATCCTCATAGGCATCGAAATCCTAATCCCAACCGGGTTGGTCTCGAAATGTTTGCAGCTGGTTCGAAAGATTATAGAATCGGAGCGTAACTCAATATGTTCCGAAAGCAAACGTGTATCTGAGATCCGGCTCGAAGGACCAAAATTATGTTAAGAAATGAATTACACCGGGAGTGGACTGTATTTTATGTATTTTATTTCTTTTCACCGAACATATGAGTAAGAGTGATCTTCGCCTTGCGGTGCCAAAAAAGTGACTGACTGCGCAGAGCCGATAACGTGACAAAAACGGCCAGCGTGGCAGTCAATGAGATATAAGATCAGTTAGTTTTAGTTTGAATGGAAAATTACGATGCTTTAAGCTTAGGAGCAGGTGAAGACAATAAATGTATATATAGAACTGCGGATGCATATGCGCTTGACCTAGAAGAAGAGCTAGAAGCAGATAAGAATAAAGGGTGTCTCGTTCCCGAACAAGTATGTAGGTATTCTTTTGTGCTTTTTATTGGTTTGAAATGAGCAACGGATGTGTTTTGATTGGGCGCAAAATGGCAGTGGACGGACGTGTGAGAGAGAATCTTATCAGGTCTGCGAGGGCCGCCTAAAAAGACGCTTGTCCTTTAAGAGATGGCCACCAGATTGGAGACACTGGGCGTGGAGGTACTGGCAAGTGAGGTAAGAGTGAAGATGGACAGGTTAGTGTTTTATTATTTATAAATAATATTTATCATTATGCATTTAATTTAACTTATATTTAAATTGCAGATGGATGCAGTTCGTATGTGGATGGATGTGGACGACATGGCTGACGATCTGTTGCTCCTCTGCCCAACCGGCTAAACGAAAAACAAAACAGTTACAAAGATCATCTCCTCTTGAATATATGTATATATAAATACGTATATATATATACAGCAAACTGAATCATTCGAAGCATTCCCCTCCATTCCAAAGTTATCTTCTCCCAGAACTGTGTAAAGCGTTTCCTTAAGTATGCGTTTTATTATGATTAGCATCAACCAACAACGATGCAAAAAAAGTGTTTGGCATTGCTGTGCCAAGATGTAGCTGAGAGACATTTATTATAACAGCAAGTGCCTCAACATCCTCGATGTCGGACGGCAGAAAGCAGGTCCATGATTTGATCTTCGACTTTAATATTACTCACAATTTGAATTTTTATCTATTTTTAATATTCCACGGACACGCAGCGTTAATAGCGATCAGCTGTTCACTGACTGCAATTGCGGTAGCGGCTGGTGTAAACAAGTTTTTCATTTGCGACTTTAACAGACTCTGCCAAGTCCGGTGAAAAACCCTATATGTTAGAATAACGCAAGACATTAACACAGTTCAAATTGTGGCAATGTTAATAAATTTAAGTATTAAAAAATATTTTTGTGCGAAAAAAAATAATAATTTTAGCTACATTTTATGCTGCACCACCATACTACCAGTTGATCAAGTTGTGACAAAGCTCAACTCAAGTTACATACACGACGAGTGGAAAATCAATCAGCAAGCAGCAGCATACAATTTCTAAGAATTCGAAAAAGTGTAGCAGTCAGAGTCAGTAAGTAGGTAAGCAGTCAAAACCAAACAAAACTAATTACCGAAAATATGCAATAGATGGCGCCAGCAATGTTGCACTGGCAACATTGATGTTGTGCACATATCGCGTTTTGAACATTTTGGGCGCGGTAGTGGGCGTTGCCAAAAAAGTTTTGATGCGATCTTTAGCAATCTGTCGGTATCCATTTTATGCATCTAGCTTTAAAACTGAGCGAAAAATATAGATTTAATCGAATTGCCACGCCCCCAGTGGGGCGTGGCTAACCCTTAACACCTTGTCCGACGCGGGCTTACACGAGTACATATTCCATTTCTCTAGTCTCTAGCTTTAATAGCGGCGAAAAAAATTGCAGTTCGACTTGCGCTATATTTACTTTATGGGATAAATGGGAAAAGCTGAGGTTGATGAATTAGATAACTCTTTTTTTAAGCATGTAGCTGTAGAACATCGAGCATATTAATAGTGCATTCTAAATACTCTATATATACCAATATTGCTGTGATGTGAGTGATGGATTTTGTTTAGGTAGGGTAGGTTAAAGACAGCGGGAGGCGCATGCCATCTTAGATGCCGCAAAAGCTAGTAATAATGAGAAGCCACCATTTAATTCCAATTTGTATGTCAGTCATATTATCTGGTTTTAGGGACTCGATTTTAATGTTAGTTTCTGGAGGGATCCTTAAATAAAGTTATTAAGGCGCGAGTCAAGAACATGACAACCCACCACACACTCCCGGAAGAGCTACGGTCCAGAGGGTCCTGCCCCGCTATGATATCTTCGACTTATAAAAAGGATACTGGCCGCCCAGTCAGCAACAATACCCTTTCCTCCTAGGCGGTTGCATACATTTTGGCATCCAACGTTGGGCAGCGAGCTTCTACAAATACCAACAGCTAATTCTTAATTTTATTTCTGATATTACTTTTTCACCAGCATAGTACAAATCTTTATTGAGGGAAATACTACTATGGAATTATTATAAGTTAGTAGTCACAGACACCCAATTGTAGGGAGCATATACACTTGATGTTCACTTTCGATTATATTAGCTCTGTAGAAAAGTAGGAGATTCTCTTCCTGCCAGTGCAAAAGAAACGCTGATTTTGTGAGAGGCAATATCTACATCTCTGGATTCTGGTGAATCTGCTCAGTTGGATCACTTGCTACATTAGGAAACATTTAGTAATCGGCAGTATTTGGCGTCGGCAAATACCTTACCTTATCTGTCTACTTAGAGTTTCGTTAGGCAGAGCACTTTTAGGTAGCTTTTTCAATCAGATTACTTTGTAAATATCAATAATTAATAATATATCTGGAAATGACAGAGTTTTTGCGATTTAAGCTTATCTGTACCTAATATAAAAATAAACAGGTAAGATGGCTCTAATCGGGAGTGCCTGAACCCAGCGGCGAGCTGTCGTTAGATGCAGTTAATTAAACCTCTCTGGATTCATATTCTCGACACCATAGCCGCACTTAGTAAAATAAAATAAAAAAAATAATATTTTTTTCAATATTTGCAAGCACATTTTAGTATTCCATAGTTGTAAAATTTCTCGTAAAGTTTTCACAAAACAGGAAACTACAAGTATATCTTTCAAGTGTTGGTTGTAGTTGCTCTGCGGAAGCTTTTAAGAGATTGCATGCCAAATACCAATTTTTCTCCATTTTGCTGTTCCAGAATATATATGAAATCGCTGATGCATTAAGTTACACTTGGACCAATAAGTGTATTAGGTTTAAAAATAAAATAAAATACAAATTTTATTAAACGGTAAAAAAATTACACCGAGCCACATCTGCATTTCAATTGTCTCCGACAAAATCTGAGATTAGACACACACGTACAACCAATCGCTTGAGAATTCGAAAAAGAGCGATCATATACATATGTATGTATGTATGGGTGCACATGTAGAAAACGTCTGCGATTGGCGCTTGCCACCATGTGGTTTGTCAATATACAAATACCTTTTCTTTAATAACTTCTGTGTTTCTTAACCGATTTGGATGAAATTTATTTTAATGCATTGTTATTATACTATAAAACATTTATATTTATATATAGCAGCCTTAACCAAATTTGGTTGCTCTGGCTCTTAAAGTTTCTGAGATATGCTCAAGCAGCTGCGCTTGGCCCCCATTTTGGAAAGTTAATTCGTAAATAACTTCTAAACTAAGAATAGGAACGTTATGAGACTTTCAGGACGTAAAAGAACATTAACATTAACTGGGAGAATATGATCGTTATGAAAAGGACGTAACGCACTAAAATCTGTGTACAAGCCAAAGCACAAGTATGTAATAGTTGATTTGCGGACTTTATAATTTTTTTAATACTTATAATCTGCGTATCTTTTTCGATGACATATATAACCTAATTTGATGGCTCTAGCTTTTATAGTTCCTGAGTTATGCTCAAAAAACCAGGTCAAAAAACCGATAAACACTGATTTTTAGAAAACGGGGCAAGTTATCGATCATTTGAAATAAACTTGATCTGCTTACGGTATATACGAATCTAAAAAGTCCACGCACAGCTCTCTAGCCCTTGTAGTCTTTGAAATCGACGCGTTCATACAGACAGACAGACGAACAGACTGGCGGACATGGCTAGATCAACTCGGCTAGCTCGAGATGCTTCCTTCTGCCTGTTACATACATTTGCACAAAACCATTATACCCTTTATACCCATTTTCAATGGGTTCAGGTTATAAAAATAACAACAAGTTTGATCGGTTATATATCTTAAATTAATTTCCTTATTTAAATCAACAGCCCAAATTGGTCATGCTTCTCATTAGAAACTAGCTTATATCATTGCTTTACTTTAAGTTCAACCCATAAATGTCATTAAACAAAAAATAATATCTTATATTAATATGTCTGACTACGCGCGGCCTGGAACCCGGGCCTACCACACAATTAACACGCAGACCCCTAGTTAGACATCAACGCCACCAACCATTCAACCTCAAGTGTGACGAAATTCAAGTTAAAGTATTTGATAAGAATTATATGAAAAATTCTAACAGAAAGCAATAAGAATATAATTTTAAAAAATTGTTCTGAACGGGAAAAAGTTTGAATTATTAGAAGAATCAAGATCAGCTTTTGCATCAAGAGCGGGAATTGAGCCCGAGCACCATCGATCAGTTGTTTTTGGTGTGACAAAATTCAATATAAATGCTAAGCAATTATTTTTTTCTGAAATTTGTTAGGTAATCATTTGTTTGATAAAAAAGAAAATAGTTAAATTTTATTCCTATAATCATCTGTAATATTACTTTGTTTACAGATATAATAGAATAATTAATTAGAAATAACAGTTTTAGCTGCATTTTATATAACAAGTTGTGACAAAACTCAACTCAAGTTATATGACAAGTGCACAATCGCAAACAGCCGCACATAAACTCTAGGAACACGAAAAAGTCTGGCAACCAACGCCATCTACCGACCAGTGATCACTGTATATCGAGTTTTGGACATTGTGGTCGCGATAGTGGGCGTGGCCAAAAAAAGCATAGAGTTTTAACATATGGCACATGTCGCTCCAGTGTCTGATGAATTAATTCTTTTTATACCCTGAACTCATTTTTAATGGGAAACGGAAGCCGTTCCGACCACATAAAGTATATACATTCTTGATCAGGATCAACTGCCAAGGCGATCTAGCCATGTCTGTCCGTCTGTCACCCGCTTCCGTCCGTCTATCCGTCCGTCTGTCCGTCTTTGTGAACTCGTTTATCTCGGAAACTACAAGAGCTAGAGACTTCAACTTTTCGGATATAGACACTTGCATGGCACGCAGAGATTATTTCAAATGATCGATAGCCCACAAAGTTTTCCTAAAGTCGAAAAAAATTTTACACAACCTAAAATTATTTAAGCTTTTTTTCTCTAATTTGAGAGCTAGAGATACCAAATGTGCTTGACATGAATATTTTTATACCCTGTACCCATTGAAAATGGGTAGAAAGGGTATAATAGTTTTGTGTAAATGTATGTAACAGGCAGAAGGAGGCATCTCCGACCCCATAAAGTATATATATATATTCTTGTTCAGGATAGACAGCCGAGTCGATCTAGCCATGTCTATCTGTCTGTCCGTCTGTCCGTCCGTCTGTAGGAACGCGTCGATCTCGAAAGCTATAAGAGCTAGAGACTTAAACTTTTCGGATGTAGACTCGTCCATGGTACGTGCAGATCAAGTTTATTTTAAATAATCGATAACCCCCACTGTTTTCTTAAATCTATAAAAATCTACTGCAATCTAAAATTTTATAAGTTTACTTATTTATTGCGTTAAGATTCACCAAAATCGTTTAAGACATACAGATGTTATTAAAGAAAACGTGTGGTAAAATTTGACAAATTTGACAATCCATTGGGCTGCAAGTGCTGCAATAAGATCTAGGGGTTAAAGCTTCGGTTTTTGAGTTCGAGTATACCATACGCAGATCAAAACTATTTTAAATTATCGATAAGCCGCCCAGTTTTCTTATTATCGATATTTATCGATTTTTATACCCTGAGCCTATTGAAAATGGGTAATAAGGGTATAATGGTTTTTTGCAAATGTATGCAACAGGCAGAAGGAGGCATCTTCGACCGCATAAAGTGTATATACTCTTGATCAGCATCACTAGCCGAGTCGATTAAGCTTTGTCCGTCTGTCTGTCCGGGTGTATGAACGCGTCGATTTAAGAGACTAAAAGGGCTAGAGAGCTGAGCTTGGACTTTTTAGATTATATATATAGAATAGAATATATAGAATACGCAGATAAAGTTTATTTCAAATGAGGGATATCTTGCTCCAGTTTTTTTACATTATTTTGTTATTTGTTTTAAGATGTTCCTGTGTACGATACACAGATTATGAATATTTCGGATTTTGTATACCTCCCCCAATTTGCCCCCCATATCAAAATAATCAAAAAATTCTCAAATCAAGTACTACAGACTTGCGCTTTGGTTTTTACACAGATTTTAGTACTTAATGTCGTTTTCATAACGATCCTATTCTTAGTTTTGAAGATATTTTAGAATAAACTTTCCATAGTGGGGACCAAGCTCAGCTGCATTAGCATATTTCAGAAACTATAAGAGCCAGAGCCACAAAATTTGGTTGAATAGGCTTCAACTGGCAATATATAAATGTTTTACAGTACAATAAGAATGCAATCAATTACATGGGAAATTAAGTCACATGGGAAATTAAGTGATTAGTGACCACTGGTTGGTAGATGGTGCTGATCTGCTTGATTATTTCGAAGTCTTAGCTTTTGTATGCGGCTGTTTGCGATTGTGCACTTGCCATATAACATGAGTTGAGTTTTGACACATCTTGATCAACTGGTAGTGTGGTGGTGCAGTATAACAGGCAGCTAAAATTATTATTTTTAATTACACAATTATCTGGAAACACTCTTGGCCAAAGTAAAATAACAGATTATAGGAATAAAATTGATCTCTTTTCTTTTATCATATGGCATTTTGCCCGGGTCTGCGCGTTAACAAGCCCTTGCCTGGTATCGTTGGGCCACTTGAATGTACTGCCGTTAGTACATCTACGTCCAATAGTATGTTACCTAAGAAATTTCAGTAAAAAAAAAACAAATTTCTTTACGTTTGTATATTGATAAACGCTTCCTGCGTTTGTGTGTGTGTGTGTGTGTATGTGTGATTTTGTGACTGTGTGTATGAATGCAAAGAGCTTTAAATGTATGTAACGACAGCTCGATGCTGGGCTCTGGGTATCTCATAGTCGGGCACACCAGACTAGAGCCATTATACTTACTAAAGGTGTTATCATAATGTGAACGAGTATTGCCCTGTCGGTTACAATAACCTAATTATCTCTTATCTCCTGAAGTTTAGCCAATATATTATATCGTCAATACCAATGCCTTGCCTTTCCTACCGAAAGAATATGAAGACTTTTCCACAATAGAGGAAAGTTGCTATTGAGAATGTCTACAGTGAAAGCACAACTTCTGTAAAGAAATTTATCAACTGTTGGCCCCTTTATCGATTGATCATATTTAATATTTCAGCTAGAGTTAAGATTCAGCTGATGGATCGTGTATTCTTCCGAAAATCGTATCATAGTCTATATTTTGTGTAAGGTTTGAAGCCTTTCTTGGCAGGCGTCCTCTACGTTTATCGTTCTTAGCTGTATTTTCTGCCCCGGGTTTAGCATATGGGTCTGTGTCATTTGCACCTTGAGCACCTGGAAGTTGGCTTCCACCTGAAGCGTGTTTTTTCTTGGCATTGCCCCTTGTATAATGAATCTTAGGCGTGGCACCTGCTCTGACTGTGCTTTGAGTTTGCTCATTGTATTGGCATTATATACAATAAAATCTCTCGCATGACAAAGTGAATTGCATACCTTGCACTCCTTATATACCCAGTCGCTAATACAGTTTCTCTCAACTACGTTTTCCTGTTCATGTAGCATAGAGTTCTAACATATGGCACATGTCGCTCCAGTGTCTGATGAATTAATTCTTTTTATACCCTGAATCGATTTTCAGTGGGAAACGGATGCCGTTCCGACCACATATAGTATATACATTCTTGATCAGGATCAACAGCCAAGGCGATCTAGCCATGTCTGTCCGTCTGTCAGTTCGTCCGTCTGTCCGTCCGTCTGTCCGTCCGTCTGTCCGTCTATGTGAACGCGTTTATCTCGGAAACTACAAGAGCTAGAGACTTCAACTTCAAGATTATTATTCAAATGATCGATAGCCCATACAGCTTTCCTAAAGTCGATAACAAATTTTACACAACCTCAAATTATTGAAGGTTATTTTCTGTTATTTGAGAGCTACACATACCAAATGTGCTTGACTTGAATATTTTTATACCATGAACCCATTGAAAATGGGTAAAAAGGGTATAATGGTTTTGTGCAAATTGTGAGGGTGTGGGTGCAGTATGTGTGGTTTAAATGGTTTGCACAATTCTAAGGACGTGCCTGTAAAGCTTTTATCGAAGCTGAGCGAGTGGGTAGTTACTGCAGTTGCGCAGCTGATGCAGCTTAAGAGAGCTTTTTCTCTGTCAATTGCTTGCTTTTTCTAGCCTAGTTAGACTTCCGCTCAGTGCATGCGCTCCACTCAATAGAAAGCTCTGCTGAAGGTCGCCAGTGTGCTGCTCTGATTAGGTAATTATTGGTGAAGTCGCGTGGGGAGAAAAGAATATTTATATTTTTACTTTATTAGCATCCGTTCTCATAATTGATTTTCGCCGGCTCGGATCGACTTCGTTTGTCCTCTACGAACAATATTCGGTTCGATAGACGAAGTCAAAATTTGGATTCCACATAACCAAGGTTGTGAGCGTGTTCGGTGGTGCCGGCTGTGGCAAGACGTTGCGCGCGGAAACCATCCATTGGGATAACGACGATCCCCGGTTAAACTTCGCCACTGCGAGCGCCTGCACCACACCGGTGGCCACGCATTTCGCGGGTGCCTTAGACGCAGGTGCAGAACCACGCCCATGCCGTAACACCGCACACGTAGTACCACCCACACGCTGCACTGACAAATGTCCATGGTGCATAACACCGGACTTCGCCTGATCAAGTTCGATAGGACAAGTGACGACCTGACAACACGTGTTGGAATACAGCGCTAATACTAGCCGATATAACTCCGGCCATAGCTACGCTTCACCTGCAGATATTGCTACAGGTGGCCCGGAACTACATAGGCTAGTACCTGCGTCCGCTACCACTTCACGAAACAATAGATGGAATTTTCACGCAATGAAATCGGTACCCAATAGCCCAATTTGTTTATGTTCCTGTATAGTTTAGTACATTGCTTGCTTTTGTTGCTTCCGCACATAAATATAAATTATTTTCGCCGCATATAGTCAATCAACGTCAACAAGCCTGCTGGCATCGATGGACTCTACAAGGTCGTAAGTACGGCATAGCCGAACAATAATGTGTAATAAAATGCAACAAGAACAAAGTGCCTTATCTTTGAGCGTGAGTCGCAGACGCTAGCCAGACATATGCAAGCTCATAAGTGTAGACAAGCTGGAGCAGTGTGCTTGCTTGCTTTACGTTTCTTTTTTGTCTTTTATTCTTTTGGCTTTGCATATGACTGCGAGGGCGTTTGATGATCGAAGCTCACTTCTTTTTTTTTTCTAATTCTCGTAATTTTTTTTGAGCAAACTGATTTTGCACTTAAGAACATAAACAAGTTACACTCTTGCTAGTGAGCTTAAGACTTTTCTCTTTCTTTTTACATTTTCTCTTTCAATTTGAGTACGTTCACATATATATATATATATATATATATATTTGGTAAATTTAACTCTTAAATTAATTTTGTTTTACATATAAGTAATGAGTAACATGAATACATTGCATATTAATTGAAGAATATACGCTAATAAGAATGGAATAAATTATCTTTTGTAAGGGCACCGTATGCATATATCTGCATTTTATATGCATTTATATGTTCCTAAAGGTGGGGTGGCTAAAAACGGAGAACAACACCATCTCAGTTCTCCAATATTATAAGATATAGACTATATCTTGTGGTCCGTTAAAGTTCGTTTGGTTTGTCTATCCGATCACTTTTTTTTCCTTATCCTGTCTACGATTTTATTATCGCAACGCACTTGTCAAGACGGCACACCAGACGTGTGCTTGCTGAGACATCGCTTCGTGTGTTCGTTACATAATAAATGGGGCCCAACGTGGGGCCGATACAGAGCCAAAAGGTAGATATACCCTAAAATTTACCTGCTTTATCGTCAAAGTCGTATGCTTCCCAAAAGTCACAGTCCCAAGTCCTTTCCGTCAAACCATTCGCCACCTAAAATTTTTTCTGGTAGTTTCTGATGTGTGTTTCCTGTTACCTTAAATATCATATTGCTTTGGAATGATAGATTTGAATATAACTCGGATCTATACCAGGCAATAGATATTTAAGATTCGATCATCGGTCCCATTAAAATTGAGATTGCTTAAGTTGGATATTTTCGACTTACTCCTCTTTTAATTGGGCTAGATATTCATACTGTTTTAAAATTCTGTTTACGGACTCCAAGTTATTTTATTTCTTAATACATGCTGTGGTGCTAGTGCTTAAGGACAAGTCCCTTTAAATAATTATAGCAAAATTCAAAGAAAATAAAAGTAAAGAAAATATTTAAAAAAAACCATAAATAAACAAATACTAAAAAATTAAAAAATTAATTTATTTTCTATTAGTTTTCAATTATGGCGGTTAGGCGAAGTTCGGAAACCTTAGTTGCTCTTTCGAACGACTTGTAGAACGAACGATTTGTGTAGCCGCTTACAAGAGAGGTATCAGGACCAGCGTTCTGACTGCGACATAAAAAATGACATGCGTCGCCGCAAACAGGGCAGTAGTGAGTCATTTGTTGAGTTCTTAGATGCGGTACTTTCAATTGTCCGATAACGACATAACAATTGAGGTGCGACATAATCTAAAGCCTGAGTTAAAACATGAGTTACTGCATGTGGACACTCCAGATTTAGCAAGTTTGCGTAGAGAATGCCACCGACACGAAAAGTTTTTCCGCAATCTCCGGCCTAGGTCCCAATCTCGTCCGAACACCGTTAATCGGTTTGTAAATATCCTAATTCACGAAGAAGATGCTGAAAAGGACTCCGAGGGAGAAGACGAGACTGCCAACAAGGTCGGTGCTGTTCGGTCGGTGGAAAGCATCATATGTTGGAACTGTGAAGAGCAGGGACACAGATACCATGACTGCCTCAAACCTTGCCGCGTTTTCTGCTATGGTTGTGGGGCATTAGACATTTACAAGCCCAACTGTGTAAAGTGCAAGTCGACGTCGGAAAACTCGAAGCAGGATGTCCGCCGTATTAGGAAAGGGGATGTCCGACGCTAGTCTCGGATCCTACATTTTCTCACCCAATCACTAGACTTGAACATCCACCTAAGTTGTAATTTTCCGCACCTGACGTTCCAATTCCTCAACACTTTAAACCCTACCACGTGAATTTTGGCAACGCATACGAAGCTTAAGCGAATTCACTGTGTCATTTATTGTTCAAAAAGCTTGTAATATTTGTCCTTTCACTCAAATCGAGTTTTAGGCAAAGATTACCTAGCTCTCTTAGACAGCGGAGCTTATAAATCCGTTATTGGAGGACAGGAAGTTATCCCAAACAAAATGCAGGGTTTGGTTCGCAGCACTGATGGCCAAACACAGTCAGTGGCTGGCTTTATTACTGCCCCTTTAGTCTACAATTCGACCCAATCTGATTTTGAATTTTTAGTTGTTGCATCTATAAAACAGATAACGTCCTGTGGTATGAATTTTTGGGAAAAATTTTTCATTTTCATTATACCTTCCTTCTCCGTGAATGAAATGATGTGTGAGTGTAAAGAAGGATTGCTTAAGTTGACATTGTCCCCTTCTGAGCAATCCAAATTAAAATCCCTAATTAAATCTTTTCCTTCATTTGAGAAGGATGGACTTGGCTTGACGACATTAATTGAGCATAACATTGATACATCCAACGCCAAACCAATTATACACCGGTTTTATCCCCTATCTCCCGCAAAGGAACAACTTCTATGTGCCGAGATTGACCGTTTGCTCAAAATGGACGTTATTGAAGAAGCTCCAAGCTCACCATGGTCGTATCCAATCACATTGTGCGATTTTGTTTAGACGCCCGTAAGCTTAATGCAGTTACAGTGAGGGACGCATATCCGATTCCCATAATGGATGGACTGTTATGTCGACTTCTGCCAGTGCACTGCATTTCGAAAATCAATCTCAAAGACGCCTTTTGGCAAATTTGCTTAGATCAAGAATCCAGAGCAAAGACAGCCTTTACGGTTCCAAAAAGACCGCTCTTTCAATTTAAAAGAATGCCTTTTGGATTGACAAATGCCCCGCAAACGATGAGCCGTTTGATGGATTTGGTAATTCCTTACCAGCTAAAGTCACACGTGTTGGTCTATTTAGATGACTTATTGGTATTATCTCATTGTTTTAGAGACCATATAGTACATTTATCGGAACTTTCCACATAATTACGAAAAGCCGGTCTCACCATTAACATTAGCAAGAGACAATTCTGTTTGAAGGTGGTAGACTACCTTGGATATCTAGTGGGAGAGGGTACGCTCCAAGTTAATCCGGCAAAAATTCGTGGGATTGATGAGTTACCGCGAACCAAGGTGCAGCTTCGAAGATTCTTGGGTATGACTGGTTGGTACCAGCGTTTCATTCCAAACTATTCTTCGGTCGAAATAGCTTAATAAAGCTCAACGTAACTACACGGTTACTGAGCTCGCATGTTTGGCTGTAGAGATGGCAATAAAAAAATTTCGAATGTACATTGAAGGGCACCCAATCAAAGTCGTTACTGACCACGCAAGCCTTCGATGGCTTATGAACCAGCCCGACCTTAATGGCAGACTAGCGTGCTAGGCCATCAAACTTCAGGGGCATCGTTTCGAAATTGATCATCGCAAGTGTAGCGAAAACGTCGTAGCTGATGCTCTATCTCGATCGTTTGAGAGCGTCGATGAAATAGAAGCTTTGGATTGCTAGGTTGTTCCCGAAATCGATTTGAATTCCAAGGCATTTCAGTCAGTCGAATATTGCACGGTACGAGAAAATTTTAAATTAGCCAAGCTACCAGACTTTCAGGTAATATATATTTATATTTATTACAGCTCATGTTTCGCAAACAACGATTTTACTCGAACTGATGATTGCTGGAAGCTGTTAGTACCTCTACCGTTGCGAAGGCGCGTGATTAGTGCTGCTCATGACCAAACAACTTCGGCGCCTTGTGGAATCGCAAAATGCTTAGAGCGAATTCGTCGTAGATTTTACTGGCCAAAGATGGTTGTTAACGTCCGCGATTACATCGGCAACTGTGAAATATGTCAGACCACGAAATATCCCACTCGTTCTTTGAAGCCTCCGATAAGCGCTCGAGTAACCAGCGAAAGACCGTTTTAACGCTTGTATGTAGATTTTATTGGCCCTTTCACCGTACTAGAAAGGGTAACATTGGAATATTTATTATTCTAGATCAGTTTTCAAAATTTTCATTTTTTAAAGTAGTAAAAAAATTTACTTTAAATGTAGTCATGAATATCCCGAAAGAAGACATATTTTCGTGCTTTGTAGTGCCAGAAATAATTGTGAGTGATAATGGTGTTCAATTTAAAAGCCGTGATTTCTCAAATTTTCTCTCTAAATACGGCATTCAACGTTTGTGCACTAGAGCCTATGCCCCGCAATCGAACGGCGCAGAAAGGGTTACTCGTTCGATTAACGCCGCTTTAAGAGCATATGTTCGCACGGATCAGCGTGAGTGGGATATTTTTCTTAGCAGCATTAACAGTTCGCTGAGAAATTCTATACACCAGTCAATTGGCGGGTCCCCCTATTTCGTGGTTTTTGGGCAACACCTGCTGGTACATGGTCAAGATTTTAAGTTGTTGCGAACCCTGAATTTACTTAGTGAAGGCGAAGCCACTTTGACTAGGGCGGATGGATTTCAAAGCATACGGTCTACTATTCACAGGCATCTGACCGACGTATATAAGAAAAATCAGCGCACATACGATTTGCGGTTGAAGGTTGAAATTGGCCAAGAGGTGGTTAAAAGAAATTTCTCCTTAAGCAAGGCTGCTGATAACTTTGATGCTAAGCTAGCTCCGATTGGCATAGGATAAGGCTCGCATAAAGAAAAAGCTGGGTCAATCGATATATTTGCTTGAGGATTTGAATGGTATGGAGTTAGGTAATTTTCATGCGAAGGACATATATTAATTGACATTCGCATCCCTTTGTTTTTTTTTCAGCTCTAATCTTCGCCTGGTAGCCAAAGATTAAACCTGTAGTGCGAGGGTGCGAATAATTCTTGCAGCACGTGTGGTTTAAAAGGTCTGCACAGTTCTAAGGACATGCCTGTAAAGCTTTTATCGAAGCTGAGCGAGTGGGTAGTTACTGCAGTTGCGCAGGTGATGCAGCTTAAGAGAGCTTGTTCTCTGTCAATTGCTTGCTTTTTTTAGCCTAGTTAGACTTCCGCTCTGCGCATGCGTTCCACTCAATAGAAAGCTCTGCTGAAGGTCGCCAGTGTGCTGCTCTGATTAGGTAATTATTGGTGAAGTCGCGTGGGGAGAAAAGAATATTTATATTTGCACTTTATTAGCGTCCGTTCTCATAATTGATTTTCGCCGGCTCGGATCGACTACTTTTGTTCTCTACGAACAATATTCGTTTTGTTAGACGAAGTCAAAATTTGGATTCGAAATAACCAAGGTTGTGAGCTTGTTCGGTGGTGCCGGCTGTGGCAAGACTTTGTGCGCGGAAATCATCCATTGGAATAACGACGGTCCCCGGTTAAACTCCGCAACTGCGAGCGCCTACCACACCGGTGGCCGCGCATTTCGCGGGTGCCTTAGACGCAGGTGCAGAACCACGCCCATGCCGTAACACCGCACACGTAGTACCACCCACACGCTGCACTGACAAATGTCCATGGTGCATAACACCGGACTTCGCCTGATCAAGTTCGATAGGACAAGTGACGAGCTGACAACACGTGTTGGAATACAGCGCTAATACTAGCCGATATAACTCCGGCCATAGCTACGCTTCACCTGCAGATATTGATACAGGTGGCCCGGAACTACATAGGCTAGTACGCCCGCTACCACTTCACGAATCAATAGATGGGATTTTCACGCAATGAGATCGGTACCAGCAGCTACTCTGCTATATCGTATTGTTGTGCCGGTTGTTTTTTAAATGGAATACATTTGTATTAATAATTTGAAATTAGCCCAATTTGTTTATGTTCCATTATAGTTTAGTCCATTGCTTGCTTTTGTTGCTTCCGCACATAAATATAAATTCTTTTCGCCGCATATAGTCAATCAACGTCAACAGGCCTGCCGGCATCGATGGACTCTATACGGTCGTAAGTACGGCAATAATGTGTAATAAAATGCAACAAGAACAAAGTGCCTTATCTTTGAGCGCTAGTCGCAGACGCTAGCCAGACATATGCAAGCTAATCAGTGTAGACAAGCTGGAACAATGTGCTTGTTTGCTTTACGTTTCTTTTTTGTCTTTTATTCTTTTGGCTTTGCATATGACTGCGAGGGCGTTTGATGATCAAAGCTCATTTCTTTTTTTTGCTAATTCTCGTAATTTTTTTTGAACACTCTTTTTTTTTACATATATAAATATATAAATATATAAATATATAAATATATAAATATATATTTGGTAAATTTAACTCTTAAACTAAGTTTGTTTTAGATATAAGTAATGAGCAACATGAATACATTGGATTTTAATTGAAGAGTATACGCTAATAAGAATGGAATAAATTATCTTTTGTAAGGGCACCTTAAGTTAGTAACACCGCGGGCACGCGTAGGGTAGGAGTATGCATTTGATTTGTTCCTACAGCTAGTGTGGCTAAAGATGGAGAACAACACCATCTCAGTTCTCCAATCTTATAAGATTTAGAGTATATCTTGTGGTCCGTAAAAGTTCGTTTGGTTTGTCTGTCCGATCACTTTTTTTTCCTTTTCCTGTCTACGATTTTATTATCGTAACGCATTTGACAAGACGGCACACAAGACCCACGCTACTTTATTTATTAAGTTTATTTCAAATGATCGGTAGAGGTACCGTTTTCTTAAATCTACAAAAATCTTCAACAACCTCAAATTGTATAAGTTTACTTCGTAGATTCTGCGAGCTTGGGGCACAAAGTTCGAATGTATTTTTATATATTCTATGGCACTTGAAGAATCTATTGCGTTAAGATTCACAAAAATTAAGAAACACAGAAGTTATTAAAGAATAAGTGTGGTAAAATTTGACAAATTTGACAATCCATTGGGCAGCAAGTGCTGCAATAAGATCTGGGGGATAAAGTTTGGGCTTTTAAGTTCGAGTATACCATACGCAGATCAATACTATTTTAAATTATCGATAAGCCGCCCAGTTTTCTTACTATCGATATTTATCGGTTTTTATACCCTGAACCCATTGAAAATGGGTAATAAGGGTATAATGGTTTTTTGCAAATGTATGCAACAGGCAGAAGGAGGCATCTTCGACCGCATAAAGTATATATACTCCTGATAAGCATCACTAGCCGAGTCGATTAAGCTTTGTCGGTCTGTCTGTCCGGGTGTATGAACGCGTCGATTTAAGAGACTTAAAGGGCTAGAGAGCTGATTTTGGACTTCTTAGATTCGTATATACCATACGCAGATCAAGTTTATTTCAAATGATTGATATCTTGCCCCATTTTCTTATAATCAGTGCTTATCGGTTTCTTGACATCATTTTGTTATTTGTGTTAAGATGTTCCTGTGAACGATACGCAGATTATGAATATTTTGGATTTTGGATACCCATATAATACTATTTGCCCCCATTATCAAATTAATCAAAAATTTCTCATATCAAGTACTACAGACTTGCGCTTTGGTTTTTACACAGATTTTAGTACTTAATGTCGTTTTCATTATGATCCTATTGTTAGGTTTGAAGTTATTTAAGAATAAACTTTACATAGTGGGGACCAAGCGCAGCTGCATTAGCATATTTCAGAAACTATAAGAGCCAGAGCCACAAAATTTGGTGGAATAGGCTGCAATTGGCAAAATATAAATGTTTTACAGTACAATAAGAATGCATTTAAGCAAATTTTATTCAAAATAATTCAGAAACGTAGAAGTTATTGTAGAAAATGTATTTGTATATTGGCAAACCACGTGGCGGCAAGCGCCAAGCGCAGACGTTTTCTGCATGCGAGTGCACACATGCATACATACATATGTAGTTATATGCACATTCATATGCGTGAGCTTTTTTTCGAATTCTCAAGCGATTGTTTGTGCATGTGTGTTTCTAAGCTATGATTTTGACATAGACAATAAGAATGTTACTGTATCTCGGTGGTAGAGGTATTGCCTGGCGCTCTATCAGAGGTGGAGTCTCGAGTCTCGCTTTGTCAAATTTAAATTTTTAAACTTGTATTTTATTTTTTTAAATTTTGTTTTATTTATTTCTTAAACCTTACACACTTAATGGTCTAAGTGCAATTTAATGCTGGGACATCGGTGATTTGAAATATTCTGAAGCAACAAAATGGGGAAAAAATGGTATTTGGCATGCACACTCTCAAAAAGCTTTCGCAGATCAACTGCAACCAATATTTGAAAGATATAGTTTCCAATTTTGTGCAAATTTTGCGAGAAATTTCACAACTATTTAATTTTGTCAGCAAATATTAGTAAGCGCGCAGCGCGAAGTTTTATTTTTTTTAAATATTTTTTTGTATTTTATTTGACTAAGTAAAATAAGTATGAATACTGAGGGGTTTAATTAAATGTATGTAACGACAGATCGCAGCTGGGTTCAGGGTATCTCCTGGTCGGGAACTTCCGACTTGAGCCATCTTACTTGTTATATTCTAAATTTGTTGGAATTAATTTTTTGCTCGTTCACGAAGTGAAACTAGTATATTGGGTTTGTGCAATGTCCGTCATGCTGTCCGTCCGTCTGTGCGGATAAACGAAAATTAAGTCACATGGGAAATTAAGTGATTAGTGACCACTGGTTGGTAGATGGCGCTGACTTGCTTGATTATTTCGAAGTCTTAGCTTTAGTATGCGGCTGTTTGCGATTGTGCACTTGCCATATAACATGAGTTGAGTTTTGACACATCTTGATCAACTGGTAGTATGGTGATGAAGTATAACAGGCAGCTAAAATTATTATTTTTAATTACACAATTATCTGGAAACACTCTTGGCCAAAGTAAAATAACAGATTATAGGAATAAAATTGAAAAAAAAACAAATTTCTTAACGTTTATATATTGATAAACGCTTCGTGCGTTTGTGTGTGTATGTATGTGTGATTTTGTGACTGTGTGTATGAATGCAAAGAGCTTTAAATGTATGTAACGACAGCTCGCTGCTGGGCTCAGGGTATCTCATAGTCGGGCATACCCGACTAGAGCCATCATACTTACTAAAGGTGTTATTATATTGTGAACGAGTATTGCGGTGTCGGTTACAACGACTTAATTATCTCTTAGCTCCTGAAGCCAATATATTTCTAATACGCTCTTTACATATCGTCAATACCAATGCATTTCCTACCAAAAGATATTGAAGACTTTTGCACAATAGAGCAAAGTTGCTATTGAGAATGTTTTCAGTTAAAGCACGACTTCTGTAAAGAAATTTATCAATTGTTGGCCCCTTTATCGATTCATCATAGTTAATATTCCAGATCTGAATTATTTGAGTAGCTTGTTCAGGTCCAATTAAATACCCTGTGTATGGCAATGACCTGGCCGTTTGAGGTGTTCTCATACGTGGAGAGACTTGGGATTCAGGATAGCTTTGGAGTTAAGATTCAGCCGATGGATCGTGTATTCTTCCGAAAATCGTATCATAGTCTATATTTTGTGTAAGGTTTGAAGCCTTTCTTGGCAGGCGTCCTCTACGTTTATCGTTCTTAGCTGTATTTTCTGCCCCGGGTTTAGCATATGGGTCTCAGTCATTTGCACCTTGAGCACCTGGAAGTTGGCTTCCACCTGAAGCGTGTTTTTTCTTGGCATTGCCCCTTGTATAATGAATCTTAGGCGTGTCACCTGCTCTGACTGTACTTGTATTGACATTACATACAACAAAATCTCACGCCTGACATTTGTATTTATTTGTAGCAACCTAGTCGCTAATACAGTTTCTATCAACTACCTTTTGCTGTTCATGTAGCATAGAGTTCTAACATATGGCACATGTCGCTCCAGTGTCTGATGAATTAATTCTTTTTATACCCTGAACTCATTTTTAATGGGAAACGGAAGCCGTTCCGACCACATATAGTATATACATTCTTGATCACGATCAACAGCCAAGGCGATCTAGCCATGTCTGTCCGTCTGTCAGTTCGTCCGTCTGTCCGTCCGTCTGTCCGTCTATGTAAACGCGTTTATCTCGGAAACTACAAGAGCTAGAGACTTCAACTTTTCGGATATAGACACTTCCATGGCATGCAGAGATCAAGATAATGAATCGATAGCCCACAAAGTTTTCCTAAAGTCGATAAAAATTTTACACAACCTAAAATTATTTAAGCTTATCTTCTCAAATTTGAGAGCTAGAGATACCAAATGTGCTTGACATGAATATTTTTATACCCTTTATCCATTGAAAATGGGTAGAAAGGGTATAATAGTTTTGTGCAAATGTATGTAACAGGCAGAAGGAGGCATCTCCGATCCCATAAAGTATATATATATTCTTGATCAGGATAGACAGCCGAGTCGATCTAGCCATGTCCATCTGTCTGTCCGTCTGTCCGATCTCGAAAGCTATAAGAGCTAGAGACTTAAACTTTTCGGATGTATGCTCGTCCATGGTACGCGCAGATCAAGCTTATTTTAAATAATCGATAACCCCCACTGTTTTCTTAAATCTATAAAAATGTACAACAATCTAAAATTTTATAAGTTTACTTTGTAGATTCTGCGAGCTTGAGGCACAAAATTCGAATTTATATATTCTATGGCACTTGAAGAATTTATTGCGTTAAGATTCACCAAAATCGGTTAAGAAACACAGATGTTATTGAAGAAAACGTGTGGTAAAATTTGACAAATTTGACAATCCATTGGGCTGCAAGTGCTGCAATAAGATCTGGGGGATAAAGTTTGGGCTTTTAAGTTCGAGTATACCATACGTAGATCAAAACTATTTTAAATTATCGATAAGCCGCCCAGTTTTCTTACTATCGATATTTATCGGTTTTTATACCCTGAATCCATTGAAAATGGGTATTAAGGGTATAATGGTTTTGTGCAAATGTATGTAACAGGCAGAAGGAGGCATCTCCGACCGCATTACGTATATATACTCCTGATAAGCATCACTAGCCAAGTCGATTAAGCCTTGTCCGTCTGTCTGTATGAACGCGTCGATTTAAGAGACTTAAAGGAGAGCTGATCTTGGACTTTTTAGATTCATATATACCATACGCAGATCAAGTTTATTTCAAATAATTGATATCTCCTTTTTTATAATCCGTGCTTATAGGTTTTTTTTTTGTTTTTACACAGATTTTAGTGCGATTCATAACGATCCTTTTCTCCTAGTTTAGAAGTTTTTTCAGAATAAACGTTCCATAATGGCGACCAAGCGCAGCTGCATTAGCATATTTCAGAAACTATAATAGCCAGAGCTACAAAATTTGGTTGAATAGGCTGCAATTGGCAAAATATAAATGTTTTACAGTACAATAAGAATGCATTAAAGCAAATTTCATTCATATTATTTCAGAAACATAGAAGTTATTGTAGAAAATGTATTTGTATATTGGCAAACCACGTGGCGGCAAGCGCCAAGCGCAGACGTTTTCTGCATGCGAGTGCACACATGCATACATACATATGTAGTTATATGCACATTCATATGCGTGAGCTTTTTTTCAAATTCTCATGCGATTGTTTTTGCATATTTGTTTCTAAGCTAGGATTTTGACAAAGACAATAAGAATGTTGCTGTATCTCGGTGGTAGAGGTATTGCCTGGCGCTCTATCAGAGGTGGAGTCTCGAGTCTCGCTTTGTCAAATTTAAATTTTTAAACTTGTATTTTATTTTTTTAAATTTTGTTTTATTTATTTCTTAAACCTTACACACTTAATGGTCTAAGTGCAATTTAATGCTGGGACATCGGTGATTTGAAATATTCTGAAGCAACAAAATGGGGAAAAATTGGTATTTGGCATGCACACTCTCAAAAAGCTTTCGCAGATCAACTGCAACCAACATTTGAAAGATATAGTTTCCAATTTTGTGCAAATTTTGCGAGAAATTTCACAACTATTTAATTTTGTCAGCAAATATTAGTGAGCGCGCAGCGCGAAGATTTATTTTTTTTAAAATATTTATTTGTATTTTATTTGACTAATTAAAATAAGTATGAATACTGAGGGGTTTAATTGAATGTATGTAACGACAGATCGCCGCTGGGTTCAGGGTATCTCCTGGTCGGGAACTTCCGACTTGAGCCATCTTACTTGATATATTCTAAATTTGTTCGAATTAATTTTTTGCTCGTTCACGAAGTGAAACTAGTATATTGGGTTTGTGCAATGTCCGTCATGCTGTCCGTCCGTCTGTGCGGATAAACGAAAATTAAGTCACATGGGAAATTAAGTGATTAGTGACCACTGGTTGGTAGATGGCGCTGACTTGCTTGATTATTTCGAAGTCTTAGCTTTTGTATGCGGCTGTTTGCGATTGTGCACTTGCCATATAACATGAGTTGAGTTTTGACACATCTTGATCAACTGGTAGTATGGTGATGAAGTATAACAGGCAGCTAAAATTATTATTTTTAATTACACAATTATCTGGAAACACTCTTGGTCAAAGTAAAATAACAGATTATAGGAATAAAATTGATCTCTTTTCTTTTATCATATGGCATTTTGCCCGGGTATGCGCGTTAACAAGCCCTTGCCTGGTATCGTTGGGCCACTTGAATGTACTGCCGTTAGTACATCTACGTCCAATAGTATGTTACCTAAGAAATTTCAGTAAAAAAAAACCAATTTCTTAACGTTTATATATTGATAAACGCTTCGTGCGTTTGTGTGTGTATGTATGTGTGATTTTGTGACTGTGTGTATGAATGCAAAGAGCTTTAAATGTATGTAACGACATCTCGCTGCTGGGCTCTGGGTATCTCATAGTCGGGCACACCAGACTAGAGCCATTATACTTACTAAAGGTGTTATTATATTGTGAACGAGTATTGCGGTGTCGGTTACAACGACTTAATTATTTCTTAGCTCCTGAAGCCAATATATTTCTAATACGCTCTTTACATATCGATACATGACGATAGTCAATACCAATGAATTTCCTACCGAAAGATATTGAAGACTTTTGCACAATAGAGCAAAGTTGCTATTGAGAATGTCTTCAGTTAAAGCACGACTTCTGTAAAGAAATTTATCAACTGTTGGCCCCTTTATCGATTCATCATTTTTAATATTCCAGCTCTGAATTATTTGAGTAGCTTGTTCAGGTCCAATTAAATACCCTGTGTATGGCAATGACCTGGCCGTTTGAGGTGTTCTCATACGTGGAGAGACTTGGGATTCAGGATAGCTTTGGAGTTAAGATTCAGCCGATGGATCGTGTATTCTTCCGAAAATCGTATCATAGTCTATATTTTGTGTAAGGTTTGAAGCCTTTCTTGGCAGGCGTCCTCTACGTTTATCGTTCTTAGCTGTATTTTCTGCCCCGGGTTTAGCATATGGGTCTCAGTCATTTGCACCTTGAGCACCTGGAAGTTGGCTTCCACCTGAAGCGTGTTTTTTCTTGGCATTGCCCCTTGTATAATGAATCTTAGGCGTGTCACCTGCTCTGACTGTACTTGTATTGACATTACATACAACAAAATCTCACGCCTGACATTTGTATTTATTTGTAGCAACCTAGTCGCTAATACAGTTTCTATCAACTACCTTTTGCTGTTCATGTAGCATAGAGTTCTAACATATGGCACATGTCGCTCCAGTGTCTGATGAATTAATTCTTTTTATACCCTGAACTCATTTTTAATGGGAAACGGAAGCCGTTCCGACCACATATAGTATATACATTCTTGATCACGATCAACAGCCAAGGCGATCTAGCCATGTCTGTCCGTCTGTCAGTTCGTCCGTCTGTCCGTCCGTCTGTCCGTCTATGTAAACGCGTTTATCTCGGAAACTACAAGAGCTAGAGACTTCAACTTTTCGGATATAGACACTTCCATGGCATGCAGAGATCAAGATAATGAATCGATAGCCCACAAAGTTTTCCTAAAGTCGATAAAAATTTTACACAACCTAAAATTATTTAAGCTTATCTTCTCAAATTTGAGAGCTAGAGATACCAAATGTGCTTGACATGAATATTTTTATACCCTTTATCCATTGAAAATGGGTAGAAAGGGTATAATAGTTTTGTGCAAATGTATGTAACAGGCAGAAGGAGGCATCTCCGATCCCATAAAGTATATATATATTCTTGATCAGGATAGACAGCCGAGTCGATCTAGCCATGTCCATCTGTCTGTCCGTCTGTCCGATCTCGAAAGCTATAAGAGCTAGAGACTTAAACTTTTCGGATGTATGCTCGTCCATGGTACGCGCAGATCAAGCTTATTTTAAATAATCGATAACCCCCACTGTTTTCTTAAATCTATAAAAATGTACAACAATCTAAAATTTTATAAGTTTACTTTGTAGATTCTGCGAGCTTGAGCCACAAAATTTGGTGGAATAGGCTGCAATTGGCAAAATATAAATGTTTTACAGTACAATAAGAATGCATTTAAGCAAATTTTATTCAAAATAATTCAGAAACGTAGAAGTTATTGTAGAAAATGTATTTGTATATTGGCAAACCACGTGGCGGCAAGCGCCAAGCGCAGACGTTTTCTGCATGCGAGTGCACACATGCATACATACATATGTAGTTATATGCACATTCATATGCGTGAGCTTTTTTTCGAATTCTCAAGCGATTGTTTGTGCATGTGTGTTTCTAAGCTATGATTTTGACATAGACAATAAGAATGTTACTGTATCTCGGTGGTAGAGGTATTGCCTGGCGCTCTATCAGAGGTGGAGTCTCGAGTCTCGCTTTGTCAAATTTAAATTTTTAAACTTGTATTTTATTTTTTTAAATTTTGTTTTATTTATTTCTTAAACCTTACACACTTAATGGTCTAAGTGCAATTTAATGCTGGGACATCGGTGATTTGAAATATTCTGAAGCAACAAAATGGGGAAAAAATGGTATTTGGCATGCACACTCTCAAAAAGCTTTCGCAGATCAACTGCAACCAATATTTGAAAGATATAGTTTCCAATTTTGTGCAAATTTTGCGAGAAATTTCACAACTATTTAATTTTGTCAGCAAATATTAGTAAGCGCGCAGCGCGAAGTTTTATTTTTTTTAAATATTTTTTTGTATTTTATTTGACTAAGTAAAATAAGTATGAATACTGAGGGGTTTAATTAAATGTATGTAACGACAGATCGCAGCTGGGTTCAGGGTATCTCCTGGTCGGGAACTTCCGACTTGAGCCATCTTACTTGTTATATCCTAAATTTGTTGGAATTAATTTTTTGCTCGTTCACGAAGTGAAACTAGTATATTGGGTTTGTGCAATGTCCGTCATGCTGTCCGTCCGTCTGTGCGGATAAACGAAAATTAAGTCACATGGGAAATTAAGTGATTAGTGACCACTGGTTGGTAGATGGCGCTGACTTGCTTGATTATTTCGAAGTCTTAGCTTTAGTATGCGGCTGTTTGCGATTGTGCACTTGCCATATAACATGAGTTGAGTTTTGACACATCTTGATCAACTGGTAGTATGGTGATGAAGTATAACAGGCAGCTAAAATTATTATTTTTAATTACACAATTATCTGGAAACACTCTTGGCCAAAGTAAAATAACAGATTATAGGAATAAAATTGATGTCTTTTCTTTTATCATATGGCATTTTGCCCGGGTCTGCGCGTTAACAAGCCCTTGCCTGTATCGTTGGGCCACTTGAATGTACTGCCGTTAGTACATCTACGTCCAATAGTATGTTACCTAAGAAATTTCAGTAAAAAAAAACCAATTTCTTAACGTTTATATATTGATAAACGCTTCGTGCGTTTGTGTGTGTATGTATGTGTGATTTTGTGACTGTGTGTATGAATGCAAAGAGCTTTAAATGTATGTAACGACAGCTCGCTGCTGGGCTCAGGGTATCTCATAGTCAGGCATACCCGACTAGAGCCATCATACTTACTAAAGGTGTTATTATATTGTGAACGAGTATTGCGGTGTCGGTTACAACGACTTAATTATCTCTTAGCTCCTGAAGCCAATATATTTCTAATACGCTCTTTACATATCGTCAATACCAATGCATTTCCTACCAAAAGATATTGAAGACTTTTGCACAATAGAGCAAAGTTGCTATTGAGAATGTTTTCAGTTAAAGCACGACTTCTGTAAAGAAATTTATCAATTGTTGGCCCCTTTATCGACTCATCATAGTTAATATTCCAGATCTGAATTATTTGAGTAGCTTGTTCAGGTCCAATTAAATACCCTGTGTATGGCAATGACCTGGCCGTTTGAGGTGTTCTCATACGTGGAGAGACTTGGGATTCAGGATAGCTTTGGAGTTAAGATTCAGCCGATGGATCGTGTATTCTTCCGAAAATCGTATCATAGTCTATATTTTGTGTAAGGTTTGAAGCCTTTCTTGGCAAGCGTCCTCTATGCTTATCGTTCTTAGCTGTATTTTCTGCCCCGGGTTTAGCATATGGGTCTGTGTCATTTGCACCTTGAGCACCTGGAAGTTGGCTTCCACCTAAAGCGTGTTTTTTCTTGGCATTGCCCCTTGTATAATGAATCTTAGGCGTGTCACCTGCTCTGACTGTACTTGTATTGACATTACATACAACAAAATCTCATGCCTGACACTCCTTATTTGTAGCAACCTAGTCACGACTACAGTTTCTATCAACTACCTTTTGCTGTTCATGTAGCATAGAGTTCTAACATATGGCACATGTCGCTCCAGTGTCTGATGAATTAATTCTTTTTATACCCTGAACTCATTTTTAATGGGAAACGGAAGCCGTTCCGACCACATATAGTATATACATTCTTGATCACGATCAACAGCCAAGGCGATCTAGCCATGTCTGTCCGTCTGTCAGTTCGTCCGTCTATGTGAACGCGTTTATCTCGGAAACTACAAGAGCTAGAGACTTCAACTTTTCGGATATAGACACTTCCATGGCACGCAGAGATCAAGATAATTTCAAATGATCGATAGCCCACAAAGTTTTCCTAAAGTCGATAAAAATTTTACACAACCTAAAATTATTTAAGCTTATCTTCTCAAATTTGAGAGCTAGAGATACCAAATGTGCTTGACATGAATATTTTTATACCCTTTATCCATTGAAAATGGGTAGAAAGGGTATAATAGTTTTGTGCAAATGTATGTAACAGGCAGAAGGAGGCATCTCCGATCCCATAAAGTATATATATATTCTTGATCAGGATAGACAGCCGAGTCGATCTAGCCATGTCCATCTGTCTGTCCGTCTGTCCGATCTCGAAAGCTATAAGAGCTAGAGACTTAAACTTTTCGGATGTATGCTCGTCCATGGTACGCGCAGATCAAGCTTATTTTAAATAATCGATAACCCCCACTGTTTTCTTAAATCTATAAAAATGTACAACAATCTAAAATTTTATAAGTTTACTTTGTAGATTCTGCGAGCTTGAGCCACAAAATTTGGTGGAATAGGCTGCAATTGGCAAAATATAAATGTTTTACAGTACAATAAGAATGCATTTAAGCAAATTTTATTCAAAATAATTCAGAAACATAGAAGTTATTGTAGAAAATGTATTTGTATATTGGCAAACCACGTGGCGGCAAGCGCCAAGCGCAGACGTTTTCTGCATGCGAGTGCACACATGCATACATACATATGTAGTTATATGCACATTCATATGCGTGAGCTTTTTTCGAATTCTCAAGCGATTTTTTGTGCATGTGTGTTTCTAAGCTATGATTTTGACATAGACAATAAGAATGTTACTGTATGTCGGTGGTAGAGGTATTGCCTGGCGCTCTATCAGAGGTGGAGTCTCGAGTCTCGCTTTGTCAAATTAAAATTTTTAAACTTGTATTTTATTTTTTTAAATTTTGTTTTATTTATTTCTTAAACCTTACACACTTAATGGTCTAAGTGCAATTTAATGCTGGGACATCGGTGATTTGAAATATTCTGAAGCAACAAAATGGGGAAAAAATGGTATTTGGCATGCACACTCTCAAAAAGCTTTCGCAGATCAACTGCAACCAACATTTGAAAGATATAGTTTCCAATTTTGTGCAAATTTTGCGAGAAATTTCACAACTATTTAATTTTGTCAGCAAATATTAGTAAGCGCGCAGCGCGAAGTTTTATTTTTTTTAAATATTTATTTGTATTTTATTTGACTAAGTAAAATAAGTATGAATACTGAGGGGTTTAATTGAATGTATGTAACGACAGATCGCCGCTGGGTTCAGGGTATCTCCTGGTCGGGAACTTTCGACTTGAGCCATCTTACTTGTTATATCCTAAATTTGTTGGAATTAATTTTTTGCTCGTTCACGAAGTGAAACTAGTATATTGGGTTTGTGCAATGTCCGTCATGCTGTCCGTCCGTCTGTGCGGATAAACGAAAATTAAGTCACATGGGAAATTAAGTGATTAGTGACCACTGGTTGGTAGATGGCGCTGACTTGCTTGATTATTTCGAAGTCTTAGCTTTAGTATGCGGCTGTTTGCGATTGTGCACTTGCCATATAACATGAGTTGAGTTTTGACACATCTTGATCAACTGGTAGTATGGTGATGAAGTATAACAGGCAGCTAAAATTATTATTTTTAATTACACAATTATCTGGAAACACTCTTGGCCAAAGTAAAATAACAGATTATAGGAATAAAATTGATGTCTTTTCTTTTATCATATGGCATTTTGCCCGGGTCTGCGCGTTAACAAGCCCTTGCCTGTATCGTTGGGCCACTTGAATGTACTGCCGTTAGTACATCTACGTCCAATAGTATGTTACCTAAGAAATTTCAGTAAAAAAAAACCAATTTCTTAACGTTTATATATTGATAAACGCTTCGTGCGTTTGTGTGTGTATGTATGTGTGATTTTGTGACTGTGTGTATGAATGCAAAGAGCTTTAAATGTATGTAACGACAGCTCGCTGCTGGGCTCAGGGTATCTCATAGTCAGGCATACCCGACTAGAGCCATCATACTTACTAAAGGTGTTATTATATTGTGAACGAGTATTGCGGTGTCGGTTACAACGACTTAATTATCTCTTAGCTCCTGAAGCCAATATATTTCTAATACGCTCTTTACATATCGTCAATACCAATGCATTTCCTACCAAAAGATATTGAAGACTTTTGCACAATAGAGCAAAGTTGCTATTGAGAATGTTTTCAGTTAAAGCACGACTTCTGTAAAGAAATTTATCAATTGTTGGCCCCTTTATCGACTCATCATAGTTAATATTCCAGATCTGAATTATTTGAGTAGCTTGTTCAGGTCCAATTAAATACCCTGTGTATGGCAATGACCTGGCCGTTTGAGGTGTTCTCATACGTGGAGAGACTTGGGATTCAGGATAGCTTTGGAGTTAAGATTCAGCCGATGGATCGTGTATTCTTCCGAAAATCGTATCATAGTCTATATTTTGTGTAAGGTTTGAAGCCTTTCTTGGCAAGCGTCCTCTATGCTTATCGTTCTTAGCTGTATTTTCTGCCCCGGGTTTAGCATATGGGTCTGTGTCATTTGCACCTTGAGCACCTGGAAGTTGGCTTCCACCTAAAGCGTGTTTTTTCTTGGCATTGCCCCTTGTATAATGAATCTTAGGCGTGTCACCTGCTCTGACTGTACTTGTATTGACATTACATACAACAAAATCTCATGCCTGACACTCCTTATTTGTAGCAACCTAGTCACGACTACAGTTTCTATCAACTACCTTTTGCTGTTCATGTAGCATAGAGTTCTAACATATGACACATGTCGCTCCAGTGTCTGATGAATTAATTCTTTTTATACCCTGAACTCATTTTTAATGGGAAACGGAAGCCGTTCCGACCACATATAGTATATACATTCTTGATCACGATCAACAGCCAAGGCGATCTAGCCATGTCTGTCCGTCTGTCAGTTCGTCCGTCTATGTGAACGCGTTTATCTCGGAAACTACAAGAGCTAGAGACTTCAACTTTTCGGATATAGACACTTCCATGGCACGCAGAGATCAAGATAATTTCAAATGATCGATAGCCCACAAAGTTTTCCTAAAGTCGATAAAAATTTTACACAACCTACAATTATTTAAGCTTATTTTCTCAAATTTGAGAGCTAGAGATACCAAATGTGCTTGACATGAATATTTTTATATCCTGAAAATAGATAAAAGGGTATAATGGTTTTGTGAAAATGTATATAACAGGCAGAAGGAGGCATCTTCGACTCCATAAAGTATATATATTTTCTTGATCAGGATAGACAGCCGAGTCGATCTAGCCATGTCCATCTGTCTGTCCGTCTGTCCGTCCGTCTGTCCGTCTGTATGAACGCGTCGATCTCGGAAACTATAAGAGCTGGAGACTTAAACTTTTCGGATATAGACTAGTCCATGGTACGCGCAGATCAAATGATCGATAGCCCCCTCGTTTTCTTAAATCTAAAAAAATCTTCAACAACCTCAAATTTTATAAGTGTACTCCGTAAGTTCTGAGAGCTTGAGTCACAAAATTCGAATGTATATTTATATATTCTATGGCACTTGAAGAATCTATTGCGTTAAGATTCACTAAAATCGGTTAAGAAACATAGGAGGTATTAAAGAAAACATGGTAAAATTTGATAAATTAGATAATCTATTGGGCAGCAAGTGCTGCAATTAGATCAAGGGGATAAAGTTTGGGTTTTTAAGTTCGAGTATACCATACGCAGATCAAGGCTATTTAAAATGATCGATTATCCGCCCCGTTTTCTTATTATCGATATTTATCGGTTTTTATGCCCTTAACCCATTTCAAATGGGTAATAAGAGTATAATGGTTTTTTGCAAATGTATGTAACAGGCAGAAGGAGGCATCTTCGACCGCATTAAGTATATATACTCTTGATCAGCATCACTAGCCGAGTCGATTAAGCTTTGTCCGTCTCTTTATTCGTCTGTATGAA
Organism: Drosophila colorata; assembly: GCA_035041545.1. Taxonomy (NCBI): domain Eukaryota; kingdom Metazoa; phylum Arthropoda; class Insecta; order Diptera; family Drosophilidae; genus Drosophila; species Drosophila colorata. The sequence continues at coordinate 89,958 of JAWNLD010000690.1, forward strand.
TGCGTCGATTTAAGAGACTAAAAGGGCTAGAGAGCTGAGCTTGAACTTTTTAGATTCGTATATAGAATACGCAGATAAAGTTTATTTCAAATGATTGATATTTTGCTCCAGTTTTTTGACATCATTTTGTTATTTGTTTTAAGATGTTCCTGTGAACGATACACAGATTATGAATATTTCGGATTTTGTATACCTCCCCCATTTGCCCCCCATATCAAAATAATCAAAAAATTCTCAAATCAAGTACTACAGACTTGCGCTTTGGTTTTTACACAGATTTAAGTACTTAATGTCGTTTTCATAACGATCCTATTCTTAGTTTTGAAGATATTTTAGAATAAACTTTCCATACTGGGGACCAAGCGCAGATGCATTAGCATATTTCAGAAACTATAAGAGCCAGAGCCACAAAATTTGGTTGAATAGGCTGCAATTGGCAAAATATAAATGTTTTACAGTACAATAAGAATGCATTAAAACAAATTTCACCTAAATCAATTCAGAAACATAGAAGCCATTGAAGAAAATGTATTTGTATATTGGCAGACGTTTTCTGCATGCGAGTGCACACATGCATACATACATATGTAGTTATATGCACATTCATAAGCGTGAGCTTTTTTCGAATTCTCAAGCGGTTGTTTGTGCATGCGTGTTCTAAGCTATGATTTTGACAAAGACAATAAGAATGTTGCTGTATCTCGGTGGTAGAGGTATTGCCTGGCGCTCTATCAGAGGTGGAGTCTCGAGTCTCGCTATGTAAAATTTAAATTTTTAAACTTTATTTAATTTTTTTATTTAATTGTTTTCATTTATTTCTTAAATATAGCACACTTAATGGTCTAAGTGCAACTTAATTTCAATTTAAAATTTAAAATTAAATTTAAAATATTTTAAAGCAAGGCATATTTAAGTATGAATGCAGAGGTTTTTAATTAAATGTATGTAACGACAGCTCGCCGCTGGGTTCAGGGGATCTCTAAGTCGGGCACTCCCGACTTGAGCCATCTTACTTGTTATATTCTAAATTCTTTGTATTATTAATTTTTTGCTCGTTCATGAAGTGAAACTAGTATATTGGGTTTGTGCAATGTCCGTCATGCTGTCCGTCCGCCATTCCGTCTCTCCCTATAAAAGCAATTTTTTTCGCCGCTATTGAAGCTAGAGACTTGAAATTTTGAATATATACTCAGATAATGTGTTATGGGTTTCGGGGTGCGCCCACTGGGGGCGTAGCAATTCGATTAAATCTATTTATCTCCCTCAATTTTAAAGCTAAATGCACAAAATGTATACCGACAGATTCCCATTTGCCACATGGGAAATTAAGTCACATAGGAAATTAAGTGGTCATTGATCAGTGGTTGGTAGATGGCGCTTAGCTGCCAGACCTTTTCGTATTCTTAGAATTTATGTGCGGCTTTTTGCGATTGTGCACTTCTTATATAACTTGAGTTGATTTTTGTCACAACTTGTAGCATAAAATGCAGCTAAAAAATTAATATTTCTAAAACAAACATGAAACAATGTCAAACAAATGATTACCCAAGAAATTTCAGAAAAAAAATAATTTCTTAGCAAAAACAAGTGATCGATGGTGCTCGGGTTCGATTCCCGTTCCTGATGCAAAGGCTGGTCTTGATTCTTCTAATAATTCAAAATTTTTTCTAGTTCTTAGAATTTGTCGTATAATTCTTATTAAATACTTTAACCTGAATTTCGTCACACTCGAGGCTAAATGGTTGGTGGCGTTGGTCGAACGCGGGGCTTACGACTCAATTGTGCGGTAGGCCCGTGTTCGAGACCGCGCGGAGGCAAATTTTTATTTTGTTTTCTATACTCGTTTATTATTTTTTGTGCACCCATAATGCTAGGTTACATGTTTTCGCTCTAATTACACCGTGAACGAGTATTCCACTGCAATGTTCTCATTTGTTTAGGTTAGTTACAATCGAAAATGTTTTTTTTTACCTACTAAAGAAACGTTGGCAAATACGAGTGCATTCGGTACTCGGCGATCTGTTTGTTTCCTTTTTTCATACTACTCATTCCAGCTCTAGGTACAGGAATAATCTGCCTTATCAACATCAATTACAATCAATAACAATCGTCGAACTACATTTTATGTCCAATCATCATTGAAAGTTCGCTATTTTGCGACCTTATGTGTCCTGCAGTTCGGGTCCTCATGGTGTATATCAAAATATATTCTGTTGTCTGTTGACACTTTATCGTTCGTACCTGCCGTCAGCAAGGAATCATTTATTAAATCTCTGCATAAAAAGGGTAATACGACAGTTGTCGAAAATTAAAGATGTATTTCCTAATTTTGCTATTCCTAAAGCTCTTGATAGATATAAAATATCAGTCAGTTTCATCTGCTTTAAGTACTGTATTCTGCGATCATGACAACATATATGGTTGGTAATCCACAGTCCATCCAAATGTCCTCTATAAGCTACTGCACAGCTTGCAAACCACCTATGGGTTGTAGACAAATGGTTCAAAGATTAGTACATTCGTGTTAAGGAAAAATAATACAAGCACGTTACATTCACTCTAAATATAATCATTTGCCTAGCACTTTGGCTGAATAACGTATCAGATCCAAAAGTTGATGATATCGTTTATCTGGGCCTACTTCTCGACAGTCGGCCTTCTTTCCGTTACAGAAAACGCAATAAAACATAAGGGAAGATATACGGTGCTGGCTTTTATCAGTAATGTGTTGCTGATCAAGAATATATGTACTTTATGGGGCGGATGTGCCTCCTTCTGTCTGTTACATACTTTTGCACAAAACCATTATAGGGTATAAGAAGGTGTTTTACAATCGAACTTTAAATCTATGTTCAGGGTTCAGTAAATAAATTTCTCTTAACTGGGGTCCGCGTACGTTTACTGTAGGAGATCCAGAGAGCTATTAAAGTTTTAAAAATCTGGTTTTATTAATATTTTACATAAATAAAAAAAAGAAAAAACTGATCCATTTTAACAATTTTAAGAATTTGACATATTGTCTACTGTTAAAACAGGTAAGGAACGAAAACGTTGTACTTCAGTTATAAATACAATTGTGCTCATTGCTTTAAAAAAAAACAAATATAAGTTTTGCAGTACTCTCTTATCAATATTTTGGCGTTTGGAATGCTCTTGAAAATTTATTGTAAAATTTAGTGATACAAAAAATCTACTCCTATAAATGAATTATTTTTATTAATATGACATGATTAATTTTTTTATGATCACAGGGTCCTTTTGTAAGCCCCGTGGCAGTTCTATAGTCATACGGAGCTATCCCGTTTAATCATTAATGGTGTTTGGACGGTTACTTCATCGTCAGATTGGCTTTGCTCAATAGAATTTATGACGTTGATTGGTGCTCCAACACTAACCCTGCAGGATTGTGCTTGGGTCATATGGTGTAACGCTATAGTTCGACCGCGAGATTGAGTAAACGCTTTGGACGCTGAAATAATAGAACTGTTGGATGCAGATGACGATGAGCTTGCATATTCCTCCGCAGATTCCCGAGTTATAAGCGAATTGGACTTATCTGACAATGTAGATATTTGATGAAATGTTGAATTTACTGCGACATGGCTTGCCTCGGCAACATTGCTTGTATATCGAGACCAATCATTTTGATATGACTGGCGAGGAAGTGTGCATTGAGCAATAGCATTCGAATAAACATGTGGAGTCACATTCTGAAAAAATATATTAAAAATTTTATTAGTGTTTTGGGTTTTTAATTATGATATTCAAGATGTGTGAGAGCAAAGTTTTTCTGTGCATAGATTTTCATTCTTTTAACCCACTGAAAATGGAAAAAAGTGTAAAATGGATGTGTGCGAATGTATATAACAGGCAGAAGGAGGTATCTCCAACCCCTTAATGTACATATATTTTTGATTTAACCATGTCACTTTGTTAATCCGTCTGTCTGTATGTATGAGCGCAGCGATCTCGGAAACTACAAAAGCTATAGATTTAAACCTTCCGACTATAGATTTTTCTAAGCCATACGCAGAACATGTTGATCTTTTTTTTCGATATCTTGTTTCTTTTCATTACTATCGATAAAAATCGATTTGAAGACATGGTTTTCTTATTATATCTCATAGACTGAGCTTGGAGAACAACGCATCGCCGTAAGACAAGCATGGTTCCGCGAGCGACCTAGCAGGAATCAGTCGGAACCAGTTATACCAACAAGACAAATGCATTTTAAAAGCGAATAAGTATGAACCTAATATTTAAATAAAAAAAGAGATAATACAATTATCTACAAATGTAATACTGTGCAATGATACAATTAAAAGGCGTTATATTTAAAAGCCCTTACAAAATGATAAAATTAATTAAATTCTAAATGGCATGAATTAAACTATTGATGAATAATAACAAATAAACCTTACAAACATATTAAATAAGCAATAATTATTAAAATATATAATAAAACGATTTTTTTAACAATAGAATTTCAAATTTAATATTAACCGGAAAAGGCTAACGTTTTAGGAACATTTTTTAAATTTCGATAGATTTCCATATTGGTCGAAATGCATCCGATAGGGTCATGCTGATAATAGGGTGTGTAGATCGGGGTCACAATTGCCGTTTTCGCCCCGTTGAACGGCTGTTCAGCAAAGGGGCAGAGCAGCGATCTTGACAATGGGGCGTTTAAATAATCCATTCGCCCGAGTACCCTCTTGGAGGGTGGTAGATTGGGCTCCTTTAAAATGACAAGCGTGCCAAGTGTTAAGTTTGTCTTCTCTAATTGCCATTTGTTTCGCTCTTGTAGGGATGTCAAATACTCCATATGTCAGTGCTTCCAAAAGCTTTGTACCAAAGCTTGGATTTCGCTCGACATGTCCAGCCTGTTAATTGGAACCTCAAGATGTCATGGTGCAGGTACAGCAGTATATGGAGCTCCAGTCAGAAAGTGTGCAGGAGTGAGCGGATCCAAACTGCTATCTCCAGTTAGGCATAGTGGTGGAGAGTTCAAAATAGCTTCGATTTGTGCCAATACCGTAGAAAGTTCCTCGAATGTTAGAGCGGCTGCTCCAATTACTCGTCGCATGTATAGCTTGACAGATCTGACTCCAGACTCCCAAATGCCTCCAATGTGATGGGCTGAAGGAGGTATAAAATGCCAATTGAGACCTTTATCAGTAAAGAAGTTGGCTAGGTCCTCATCCTTGGCCTGGTTAATGGCCATACGCCTCATTTCGTCCATCCCTCGGCGGCTGCCGTGAAAACTTGTTCCATTATCTGAATAGGGATCAGTAGACTTTGACCGGTGTGCAATAAATCGCTGAAATGCTGAGATGAATGATCACTGACTAATTCAATGGGGAGTGCTTTGGTAGCCATACAAACGAAAATAGTAAACCATGCCTTTCCGATTTTGGGTGTGCGTCCTTTTGACTCTCTGATTTATATTGGACCAGCATAATCCAAACCTGTGTGTTGAAAGCAGGCTTGCACTCCTGCGTCTACTCCAGTATGCAGATGGGTGATGTGAGCATATTGAACCAGTAGCATAGCAATCCGCGAGCTCTTTCGCATACGAATTGGGTGTTTGGTATTGTGGTTCTACAGTGACTTCTCGATTCGACCTTCTATTCATATTAGGCCATTATCATCTATTAGGCCATTATCACCTATGTTAGTTAGTTAGTTAGCGGCATCGCTCGTTGTTCTGTACATATATTAGGGTGATCAGAGACCAATAACATGGTTGTAGAAGGTGGCCACTCAGATTGTGGAGTCGTTAACCATGATGGACCATTCCCCCATAATTGATGCTCCAGTAGTTTATTTGGGTAAAGTCCGCGTGATGCGCAGTCGGCTGGGTTATCTTTTGAGCGAACATGGCTCCCGCGGAAACACATCCAAAATCTCGGTAGTTCGATTACAGACGTTTGTGTTCCATTGCCGGGATGTAACAGAAAGCCAGCGAAGCACTATTTCTGAATCGGTCCAACAGTATGTGCTGGAGATAGGAATAGTTAGTGACGATTTTACAATATTAAGCAATCTGGTTAATAGAAGAGTTGCATTCAATTCAAAACGCGTAATAGATACCGGCTTGCGCGGTGCAACTCGTGTTTTAGCTGCCACTAGTGTTATTTGATAGCCGTCTACAGATGCAACGCGGCTGTAGACTATCGATCCATAAGCTTGTGCCGACGCGTCAGCAAACCCATGTAGTTGGATTGGTTGAAACGGGCATTCAATATATCTCGGAATGCAGCATTTTTCCAGCTGTGGTAAATCGTTTACTAAGGCCTTCCATCGTACATATAAGGTATCGACGATGTGGTCATCACATTGGACGACAACGTTCCAGCTCTCTTGGAACATTAATTTCAGTAAAACAGTGGTGGGCGGGGCAAGCCCAAGTGGATCATATATCCTTGAAAGTTCCGATAATAATTCTCGTTTCGTGGGTACGCAGTGGGTATCGCCAATACAGGTTTTTATGAACAGTTTGCCTAGACTTGGATTCCAAGAATCTTAGCCAGTAATCACAGAGTTGAATCGCGATTGACTTCCACACTGCTATGTTGACAAATCTCTTTGCGTAGTGAACTCAACAGACTCCAACAATTTGAACTCCACTTTTGCAGTTTGAAGTTCGCCTCTAATAGTAACCCAATTAGCTGGTCTTTGAGTTCCATCAGTTCATCGCTAGATTCACACCCATTTGGAATATCATCGACAAAGGCGTCGGAAGCCAGCGCCCTTGCAGCTAATGGATACTGCTCTCGATGATCGTGTGCCAACTGCGTCAGAACCTGCGCCAGAACCAAAACTGCCAGGTATGGCGAAGACGCCAAGCCATATGTTACAGTTAGCAGTCGGTAGTGACGCTAAGGTTCCTTCTTTTCCTTAAGCCAAATGATGCGTTGATAATTGGTGTGTGCCTTGGAGACTTGGATGCCTCGAAACATATTCTGATGATGATCGATGATGTCGAAATCGCAGGCATACTCCAATCAGTACTGCTCTTTGATGCCAGGGTAATGACGAAATTTACGTTCGAGTGAGGCCAAACGGTTGCTGGCCTGTGGTAGAGTTGCACCGAGTGGCGGGGCTCCTTCTTTAAAGGGATACTCTACAACGTACACGCCATCCTTGATGCGCGTATGGGTGGACATAAAGTGACTCTCAGTTGGATGACTTGCGTCTAGTGTTACCTTGCTAGGTTGAATTCCATGAATGACGGAACAAACATGTCCAGATTAGCATGATGTGTAATTGCAGGTATCATTTTGTCATTGCAAACATTATAAGACCCCGCAAGAATCCAACGATGTGCAATTTCTAACCATATGAGATGGACTTAGACAATTGAAGCATAACTTAGCTGTACTGAGGAACGCTCGACGGGATGATGCGTTCAAAGCCAAAAATTGGCTACATCTAAAGAGTTGGGAGGGAGGTTGTTGACAGGATGAAAATTTATGTTGACCTTTCTGCCGTTGATCCGTGACTGCGTGAGGAGTGGTAGCTGAACGTTGACTTTTGGCGGTCGTTGCATTTAACCTGCCTCAAGGCTATCGCCTCGTGAAAAGAGAAACTCGATAATTTGGCTAATGGTCACATCGGAAGCTTCAGAGTCACGATACTCAGCCCATGTTTGGCGAGTGTTGGAGTCTAGTTTAGACAAAAGTATGTAGGTTAATCAAGGATCTCGATTTTCACTCTTCATTGCCCTTAATCCACGTATGAAGTCGTCTGCTCCATCTGCCAGTTTACGAACAGACACTGCGTTGGTTGCAGAGACTCCAGGAAGCGCCAAAAAACTTTTTATAAATGAACGAATAATTAATGAGCGTTTATCGTAGCGTTGTACCAATCTGTCCCAAGCTTCATTATAGTTATCGTCTGTGACGGCAATGTGCTTGACCGAAGCGAGCGCCTCTCCAGATAAAATATTCTATAAGCCTTTGGCAATCGGTAAGGCTCAAATTATTACCGATTGCACCCTTGAACATATCTGAAAAGTGACGCCAGTCCTCATAGTTCCAGAAAACACCGGCAGTTTAATTCGCTCAAAGGGCAAATCCACATGACTTCGTGTCTCGTTCATCCGAATACCTTCTTGAGGTGGATCAATCCATGAAACACTGTTGGCTCTAACCTTTGCCTTTAACTCCTTTTCGCGCGAATCCTGATGCTATGAGCAGCATCCCACCTCCCACCCAACCGACCGAGGGGCGCAGTCGTATAACGTACGACACGAGTCGCGAAGTAGAAAACGAATATAAATTATCTACTATCTACTTGCTAAATAACTTAGGAGTAAAGACTTAGTACGAGGAAGGGAAGACTCCGAACTGATCAGTCTGTAATGTTTATTAAAATCAGCACAAAGGACGCGGAAGGGTTTATGCAGGGTATAGTTAGTTAATCAATGCTTAAGTACTAAGGGTTTAAAATTACGTGTTAGTCTGGTTTGAACCGAGAAATTTAATTGGCTTATCAACTCAGATGAATCGATTACGCCAGTATTTAAATTCTGGACAAAGATAACGCCAAGCATAGTTCTTCGATTTGTTAGAGAGGGGAGATTTATCAATAAGGGCCTACTTGAGTATGAAGGCAACCAAACATCAGGATCCCAATTTAGGCCACGAAACACAAAAATTAAAAATTTCTTTTGTACCGACTCAATTCGGTTCTGATGTACTGCGTATTGTGGAGACCATACGCATGACCCAAACTCGAGAATGGGTCGGACAAGAGATATGAAAAGTGTCTTTGTCGTGTAAGGGTCATCAAACTCATTGGACCATCTTTTGATGAATCCCAGAATAGTCATAGCCTTCTTGACTATTGACGTCACATGAAAGTCAAATTTAAGTTTATGATCAAAAACGACGCCTAGGTCATTAATAACTTTATCGGTATTATTTACCCGTTAAAGCAGTACCTAGCTTGTACGGAAGCATTTGAGGAGAGCTTCGATAAAAAGTCCTTGCACTTAGAGCAATTAATAGGGTGTGTAGACCGGGGTCGCTACCGCAACTGCAGTGGGATTTCGCAATTGCTGGTTTTGCCCCGTAAGAAATACACGGGTTTGTGTGTGTGTCAAGCCGGCCGATAGTCCGCTGTGGCCGCTGCTGCGGAAATATCGGCAGTGCTGCATTTCGATTTTAGCTGTTAACATTTAGCAGTTCTAGTTTATAGGTATTTTGTTGTGCTTCTTATTGGTTTGAAATGAGCAACTAATGAGTTTTGATTGGACGCGAAATGGACACTTCGGCCACCAGATTGAAGACAGTGGAGGTACTGCCAAGTTAGGTAAAAGTGAAGATCGACAGGTTAGTTGTTTTCTTATTTAGAATTAATATATATTTATAAATTTGCATTTACTATAACTTATATATAAATTGCAGATGGATGCCGACTTGGCTGACGATCTGCTGTCACCAGACATGGAAGCAAGCTGCTCCTCTGCCCAACCGGCTAACCGGAAAAAAAAACAGTTACAAAGAGGATTTCCTCTTATATATGTATATATATGTATATATATACAGCGTACTGAAGCAATCGAAACATTCCCGTCCATTCAAAAGTTCTTCTCCCTGACCACAGCGTTCCTTTAAATATACGTGTTATTATGAATACCTAAGTATGTTGTTTTATTTACTCACATATTGCTACCAGCACCAGCCACCAATTAGACAATAAAAGTGTTTGACTTTGATGTGCCAAGATGCAGCTGAGAGAGGTGCATCGTAACAGCAAGTGCCTCGGCATCCTCGATGTCGGACGGCAGAAAGCAGGTCCACGTTTTGATCTTTCATTTTAATATTAGTCATAAAATCAATTTTTTATGCAATTTTAATTTACGCCGACACGCAGCATTAATAGCGATCAGCTGTTTTCTGACTGCAGTTGTGCTAGTGGCTGGTGTAAACAAGTTTTCAGTTGCGGGCATACATTAGCACACGTGAGTGTGAAAGTTGTAGTAGGGATGGTCATTAATGAAAAGAGTAAAAAATAGCGTACCAAGATGACTACCCTGGGGAGCCCCAGATGTCACCCTGATACAGTTAGAATACACATTTCTAAAAAGAACCCTTTGGGATCTATTTCTCAGATACTCTGAAATCCAGTTAATAAGATTTACTGGGAAGCCAAGTGGGCATAATTTGTGGAGTATCAAGGAGTGGTTTACTAAGTCAAAAGCCTTGCGGAAATCAGAATAAATAAAATCAGTCTGCATTTTGTTTTTGAAGCCATCAATTACCAGAAAAGAAGGGTGGTTACAGATCTACGTTTCATAAACCAATACTGGGAAGGTGAAATAAAAGAGCTGCATAAATGTTGCAGTTGAGAAGGTATAATTGTCTCAAAAGCTTTTGGCATTGAAGGCAATTAAGTAATACCTCTATAGTTTTCGACAACAGTCTTTTTGCCTTTTTTATGGAGAGGGATGATAAAAAATTCCTTCCATATAGCAGGAAAAGATGCAGTGTCAACAGACAACTTATAAAGTTTTAGGATGGGCTTGCAAAGTGATTTTGCACAGTACCTGAGCACACAGACTGGAACACCATCAGGACACTGGTTTGATTGTGTTAAGGTCGCAAAGTAGCGAACTTTCCGTAATTATAGGGCACAAAATGCAGTTTGAGGACCGTAACTGATGAGGGTAAGGGTGATTATTCCTAGTGGGTGTGGAATAAGATCAGCGATGCCCTGATCAGTGTGTGCACTCGCGTTTTCAAACATTATTTTGGAAGGCAAAATATACAGTTTTCGTTTAGAAATAACAAATCTAAAAAATTGTTGTGGATTTTGTGAAAACTGAAGCCAACAACGGCAAAGATAATTTTTGTAGAATACGAGATATACGATACGAGCTTAAGGAAGTCAGATCTGGCAACTGCATAACGGGAGAAGACAGCAGGATTTCCCGATTTTCTAAATTTGTTATAATTCTGTGACTCAACATTTTTTAATCTGAGTAATTCCTTTGAGAATCAAAGAGGCTGATTGGACCTCGCCAAATACACAAGAGGAACACAGACATCAAAATGTGAGTTCATGGTATGAGAAATGAGGAGCAAGCCCAGAAACAAAAATGTGTTTCTGGCCACATGTGCGACAGTTGGGCAACTATCCTCAGAGGCAACTATTACAGCCGGTGGACCGGATAATAAATTTTCAGTTGGTTGTTGTGTAACGGGGGCGGACGAGTCGGACAAAACGTCTAATGAGGCTTTCTCCGATCTTACACATTCGGTAACAGGACTTGTGTCAGCATCAGATCTCGAAGCTACAGGGGTTGCAAACGGGTGTCACCGGAGTAGTAGGCTGCAGACTCGTATTCGTATGCTGAAGGGAGCTTGGTAACGGTAGATCACGAGGAGCGAACTTTTTACGTCTAGGAGACCCACTCAATAGTTTTAAACCATTGAAATGAGTACCAATGGCTGCAAGCTGATCGTTAAGTTTGCGAAAACCAACAGTCAGACCTCTAAAGCCCGTCCTCATTTGCCTCATAGATGCTCGCTTTTCACCTTCACGAGTCACAACTATACAAAAAGCCATTACGTTGAGCTATAGCATCCCCCACTATCCCCGAGTAACCTGCATATTTCGCATGTACAACGTTATCACAAAGCCAACAGGATATGCTAGATTGCGTAGCAGTGATCTGATTTTGGCAAGCTTTTTTAAAATAGATAATAAATAGATCATTTGGTGACTCATTTTATTTGAAAAATGTACCATTTTTACCACTGTACCAAAGGACGCTAAGATAAAATTAGACAGCTAGAATAAGTGCTAAAGAGTTTGACAGCAGCAGTACAATTATTCAATTGAGCGCAAGAGAGCAGATTAATAGATAAACGCTTATGCAAAAAACTAAAAGCGGGAGAGAGCTTAACTGTTACTGGTTTGCGAAAACAGCGAGACAGCATGACACAACGTATGCAAGATAAGCACAGGAAAAAAGTAAGGCTTACCCAACAACAAAGTTCTACTCAAACGAATAGAGCTCAAAACATAAACGAAATTGCAATTGCAATGGTTACAGCAAAAAATAAAATTTAAATACACGGCATGCTCTCGCGACACGACAACGACAAACTAAGAAAACACGAAAGAGCTAAAAAAAAAACACGTCTATTGGTTTCGAGATGTGAATCGTGGCGTTGCTGTATTTAGCATATGTCGCAAAGTGTTTATCCACATAGGCATCGAAATCCTAATCCCAACCGGGTTGGTCTCGAAATGTTTGCAGCTGGTTCGAAAGATTATAGAATCGGAGCGTAACTCAATATGTTCCGAAAGCAAACGTGTATCTGAGATCCGGCTCGAAGGACCAAAATTATGTTAAGAAATGAATTACACCGGGAGTGGACTGTATTTTATGTATTTTATTTCTTTTCACCGAACATATGAGTAAGAGTGATCTTCGCCTTGCGGTGCCAAAAAAGTGACTGACTGCGCAGAGCCGATAACGTGACAAAAACGGCCAGCGTGGCAGTCAATGAGATATAAGATCAGTTAGTTTTAGTTTGAATGGAAAATTACGATGCTTTAAGCTTAGGAGCAGGTGAAGACAATAAATGTATATATAGAACTGCGGATGCATCTGCGCTTGACCTAGAAGAAGAGCTAGAAGCAGATAAGAATAAAGGGTGTCTCGTTCCCGAACAAGTATGTAGGTATTCTTTTGTGCTTTTTATTGGTTTGAAATGAGCAACGGATGTGTTTTGATTGGGCGCAAAATAGCAGTGGACGGACGTGTGAGAGGGAATCTTATCAGGTCTGCGAGGGCCGCCTAAAAAGACGCTTGTCCTTTAAGAGATGGCCACCAGATTGGAGACACTGGGCGTGGAGGTACTGGCAAGTGAGGTAAAAGTGAAGATGGACAGGTTAGTTGTTTTATTATTTATAAATAATATTTATCATTATGCATTTAATTTAACTTATATTTAAATTGCAGATGGATGCAGTTCGTATGTGGATGGATGTGGACGACATGGCTGCCCAACCGGCTAAACGAAAAACAAAACACTTACAAAGATCATCTCCTCTTGAATATATGTATATATAAATACGTATATATATATACAGCAAACTGAATCATTCGAAGCATTCCTGTCCATTCCAAAATTATCTTCTCCCAAAACTGTGCAAAGCGTTTCCTTAAGTATGCGTTTTATTATGATTACCTAAGTATGTTGTTTTATTTACTCACATATTGCTACACATCTCTACCAGCATCAACCAACAACGATGCAAAAAAAGTGTTTGGCATTGCTGTGCCAAGATGTAGCTGAGAGAAATTATTATAACAGCAAGTGCCTCAACATCCTCGATGTCGGACGGCAGAAAGCAGGTCCACGATTTGATCTTCGACTTTAATATTACTCACAATTTGAATTTTTATCTATTTTTAATATTCCACGGACACGCAGCGTTAATAGCGATCAGCTGTTCACTGACTGCAATTGCGGTAGCGGCTGGTGTAAACAAGTTTTTCATTTGCGACTTTAACAGACTCTGCCAAGTCCGGTGAAAAACCCTATATGTTAGAATAACGCAAGACCTTAACAAGTTCAAATTGTGTTAATGTTAATGACCTCAAGTATTAAAAAATATTTATGTTTGTATGTATATATTTACTTGACAGAGAATGCGAATTATTGTGCACCACCACACTACCAGTTGATCAAGTTGTGACAAAGCTCAACTCAAGTTACATACACGACGAGTGGAAAATCAATCAGCAATCAGCAGCATAAAATTTCTAAGAATTCATTGCAGGCAGAGTCTGTAAGCTGTCAAAACCAAACAAAACTAACTACCGAAAATATGCAATAGATGGCGGCAGCAATGTTGCACTGGCAACAATGATGTGTTGCACATATCACGCTTTGAACATTAGGTGCGATAATGGGCGTACCCAAAAAAGTTTTGATGCGATCTTTAGAGGAGGTCATCATCAATCATACAATACATACACGACGAGTGCAAAATCAATCAGCAAGCAGCAGCATACAAATTCTAAGAATTCTAAAGTGTTGCAGGCAGAGTCTGTAAGCTGTCAAAACCAAACAAAACTAATTACCGAAAATATGCAATAGATGGCGGCAGCAATGTTGCACTGGCAACAATGATGTTGTGCACATATCACGCTTTTAACATTAGGTGCGGTAGTGGGCGTTGCCAAAAAAGTTTTGATGCGATCTTTAGCAATCTGTCGGTATCCATTTTATGCATCTAGCTTTAAAACTGAGCGAAAAATATAGATTTAATCGAATTGCCACGCCCCCAGTGGGGCGTGGCTAACCCTTAACACCTTGTCCGACGCGGGCTTACACGAGTACATATTCCATTTCTCTAGTCTCTAGCTTTAATAGCGGCGAAAAAAATTGCAGTTCGACTTGCGCTATATTTACTTTATGGGATAAATGGGAAAAGCTGAGGTTGATGAATTAGATAAGTCTCTCTTTAAGCATGTAGCTGTAGAACATCGAGCATATTAATAGTGCATTCTAAATACTCTATTTATACCAATATTGCTGTGATGTGAGTGATGGATTTTGTTTAGGTAGGGTAGGTTAAAGACAGCGGGAGGCGCATGCCATCTTAGATGCCGCAAAAGCTAGTAATAATGAGAAGCCACCATTTAATTCCAATTTGTATGTCAGTCATATTATCTGGTTTTAGGGACTCGATTTTAATGTTAGTTTCTGGAGGGATCCTTAAATAAAGTTATTAAGGCGCGAGTCAAGAACATGACAACCCACCACACACTCCTGGAAGAGCTACGGTCCAGAGGGTCCTGCCCCGCTATGATATCTTCGACTTATAAAAAGGATACTGGCCGCCCAGTCAGCAACAATACCCTTTCCTCCTAGGCGGTTGCATACATTTTGGCATCCAACGTTGGGCAGCGAGCTTCTACAAATACCAACAGTTAATTCTTAATTTTATTTCTGATATTACTTTTTCACCAGCATAGTACAAATCTTTATTGAGGGAAATACTACTATGGAATTATTATAAGTTAGTAGTCACAGACACCCAATTGTAGGGAGCATATACACTTGATGTTCACTTTCGATTATATTAGCTCTGTAGAAAAGTAGGAGATTCTCTTCCTGCCAGTGCAAAAGAAACGCTGATTTTGTGAGAGGCAATATCTACATCTCTGGATTCTGGTGAATCTGCTCAGTTGGATCACTTGCTACATTAGGAAACATTTAGTAATCGGCAGTATTTGGCGTCGGCAAATACCTTACCTTATCTGTCTACTTAGAGTTTCGTTAGGTAGAGCACTTTTAGGTAGCTTTTTCAATCAGATTACTTTGTAAATATCAATAATTAATAATATATCTGGAAATGACAGAGTTTTTGCGATTTAAGCTTATCTGTACCTAATATAAAAATAAACAGGTAAGATGGCTCTAATCGGGAGTGCCTGAACCCAGCGGCGAGCTGTCGTTAGATGCAGTTAATTAAACCTCTCTGGATTCATATTCTCGACACCATAGCCGCACTTAGTAAAATAAAATAAAAAAAATAATATTTTTTTCAATATTTGCAAGCACATTTTAGTATTCCATAGTTGTAAAATTTCTCGTAAAGTTTTCACAAAACAGGAAACTACAAGTATATCTTTCAAGTGTTGGTTGTAGTTGCTCTGCGGAAGCTTTTTAAGAGATTGCATGCCAAATACCAATTTTTCTCCATTTTGCTGTTCCAGAATATATATGAAATCGCTGATGCATTAAGTTACACTTGGACCAATAAGTGTATTAGGTTTAAAAATAAAATAAAATACAAATTTTATTAAACGGTAAAAAAATTACACCGAGCCACATCTGCATTTCAATTGTCTCCGACAAAATCTGAGATTAGACACACACGTACAACCAATCGCTTGAGAATTCGAAAAAGAGCGATCATATACATATGTATGTATGTATGGGTGCACATGTAGAAAACGTCTGCGATTGGCGCTTGCCACCATGTGGTTTGTCAATATACAAATACCTTTTCTTTAATAACTTCTGTGTTTCTTAACCGATTTGGATGAAATTTATTTTAATGCATTGTTATTATACTATAAAACATTTATATTTATATATAGCAGCCTTAACCAAATTTGGTTGCTCTGGCTCTTAAAGTTTCTGAGATATGCTCAAGCAGCTGCGCTTGGCCCCCATTTTGGAAAGTTAATTCGTAAATAACTTCTAAACTAAGAATAGGAACGTTATGAGACTTTCAGGACGTAAAAGAACATTAACATTAACTGGGAGAATATGATCGTTATGAAAAGGACGTAACGCACTAAAATCTGTGTACAAGCCAAAGCACAAGTATGTAATAGTTGATTTGCGGACTTTATAATTTTTTTAATACTTATAATCTGCGTATCTTTTTCGATGACATATATAACCTAATTTGATGGCTCTAGCTTTTATAGTTCCTGAGTTATGCTCAAAAAACCAGGTCAAAAAACCGATAAACACTGATTTTTAGAAAACGGGGCAAGTTATCGATCATTTGAAATAAACTTGATCTGCTTACGGTATATACGAATCTAAAAAGTCCACGCACAGCTCTCTAGCCCTTGTAGTCTTTGAAATCGACGCGTTCATACAGACAGACAGACGAACAGACTGGCGGACATGGCTAGATCAACTCGGCTAGCTCGAGATGCTTCCTTCTGCCTGTTACATACATTTGCACAAAACCATTATACCCTTTATACCCATTTTCAATGGGTTCAGGTTATAAAAATAACAACAAGTTTGATCGGTTATATATCTTAAATTAATTTCCTTATTTAAATCAACAGCCCAAATTAGTCATGCTTCTCATTAGAAACTAGCTTATATCATTGCTTTACTTTAAGTTCAACCCATAAATGTCATTAAACAAAAAATAATATCTTATATTAATATGTCTGACTACGCGCGGCCTGGAACCCGGGCCTACCACACAATTAACACGCAGACCCCTAGTTAGACATCAACGCCACCAACCATTCAACCTCAAGTGTGACGAAATTCAAGTTAAAGTATTTGATAAGAATTATATGAAAAATTCTAACAGAAAGCAATAAGAATATCATTTTAAAAAATTGTTCTGAACGGGAAAAAGTTTGAATTATTAGAAGAATCAAGATCAGCTTTTGCATCAAGAGCGGGAATTGAGCCCGAGAACCATCGATCAGTTGTTTTTGGTGTGACGAAATTCAATATAAATGCTAAGCAATTATTTTTTTCTGAAATTTGTTAGGTAATCATTTGTTTGATAAAAAAGAAAATAGTTAAATTTTATTCCTATAATCATCTGTAATATTACTTTGTTTACAGATATAATAGAATAATTAATTAGAAATAACAGTTTTAGCTGCATTTTAAATAACAAGTTGTGACAAAACTCAACTCAAGTTATATGACAAGTGCACAATCGCAAACAGCCGCACATAAACTCTAGGAACACGAAAAAGTCTGGCAACTAACGCCATCTACCGACCAGTGATCACTGTATATCGAGTTTTGGACATTGTGGTCGCGATAGTGGGCGTGGCCAAAAAAAGTTTTGGTGCGATCTTTAAAGGAAATTATCAGCATATTATTTTGTCCAAGAGTATTTACAAATAATTGAATTATTAATTAATTATTAAATGAATTTAAATTTTTGATTAATTTTATCAATTTAATTAA
The DNA here is from genome assembly GCA_035041545.1 of Drosophila colorata. Classification (NCBI taxonomy): domain Eukaryota; kingdom Metazoa; phylum Arthropoda; class Insecta; order Diptera; family Drosophilidae; genus Drosophila; species Drosophila colorata. The sequence continues at coordinate 107,681 of JAWNLD010000690.1, forward strand.
TTAATTAACTGCACCATCACACTACCCGCTGATCAAGTTGTGATAATCGCAAACAGCCGCACACAAATTCTAAGAATACGGAAAAGTCTAGCATCTAGGCGCCATCTACCGACCAGTAGTCACTGACCACTTAATTTCCCATGTGAGAACATAACTCAATTGAACAGTTATCCAAAACTATTCTAATGAAACCAAATAATAAGTACCAAAAAGTATGCAATAGATGGCGCTTGATATGTTGCACTGGCTTAATTGATGTTGTGCAGATATCGAGTTTTGGACATTGTGGGCGCGGTAGTGGGCGTAGCCTAAGAAGTTTGGATGCGATCTTTAGAGGAGGTCATCAGCCTGTCGGTATATATTTTATGCATCTAGCTTTAAAAGTGTGCGAAATATATTGATTTAATCGAATTACCACGCCAACCGTGGGCGCAACCCGAAACCCTTAACACTTTATCTGACGAGGGCATACATGAGTATATATTTATTAAAATTTCAGTTTCTAGTTGCTAGCTTCAATAGCGGTGAAAAAAATTGCGTTCATTCGAACAGACGGACGGACAGACAGACGGACGGATAGCATAACGGACATTTCACAAGCCCAATACACTAGTTTCACTTCGTGAACGATTATAATTACCTCAGAAGTTATGCTGAAGTCTCTTTCCTTCATTATTTAAAATTAGGATTATTAGATACCGGAGCGAATGTTAGTTGTTTGGGAATAGATTTCAATGCCGAAACTTTTAAGCAGTTTTATATCATTCCATCAATACAACAATGAGTAATTCTTGGCATAGATTTTTGGAAAATCTTTGAGCTTGCCCTGAACATTATCGACTCGGTCGAGACTGACTTTGCTAAGTCTAATCCTACCAGTAGCTGTTCGACACTACCCATTAACGTCCCTACAGCTGCAACAAATTGACGTGGTCAAAAAACTGTTTGCAAATTGTGCAGCTGGTTTAGGCCTCATTCAGAATAAAATTGACATTGGACAAGCTAAGCCTGTCAAGCAACGTATTTATCCGGTTAGCCCAGTTGACGAAAAATTTCTGTTTGCGGAAATTGATCGAATGCTTGACCTTAATAAAATTGAACCCTCAACAAGCGCTTGGAATTCTCCAATGCGTTTGCCTAGATGCCCGAAAATTAAATGATGCGACAAAAAAAAAAAACGCATACCCCTTGTCTATCATAGAGGGTAATTTTTCGCGATTACCGAAGGCCAATATAATTTCCAAGCTAGATCCCAAAGATGCTTATTGGCAAATCAAGCTACGCAAGGAGTCGAAGCCCTTAACCGCTTTTACTTTGCCTCGTAGGTCTCTATACCAGTTTAAGGTTATGCCCTTTGGTTTGTGCAATGCACCATCCACCATGTGTAGATTAATGGATGAGATTATCCCTCCGGACTTACGACAGTGTGTGTTTGGGTATATCGATGATCTCTGCATTGTCTCAGAAAATTTGGAGTCTCATGTGGCAGTACTAATCCGTTTAGCTGACCAGTTTCGTAAAGCGAATTTGACGCTCAATATTGATAAAACTAGCTTTTGTGTTACGAGTGTAGGCATTTCCACAGATCCCAGTAAGGTACATGTATTTTAAATTGGCTTGCATCAAAAAACCTTAAGCAAGTGTGCGGTTTTCTTGGTATTTGTGAATTTCTGTGACCTTACTTGCACTATCACAGAAACAATATCTACCAAGAAAAAGTTTAAATGGACACCGGAAGCACAAAATGCCATGGACCTGTTAAAAACAGATTTTTCGGAAAAATTCTTCTTGCACTGCGATGCAAGTGACGTCTGTGCTGGAGCCGTGCTTATTCAATTGTCCAAAGACGGGTAAGAACAACCGATCGCATTCATGTCCATAAAACTTGGTCGAACGCAAAGGAACTGCAGCGTGGCGGAACGAGAATGTCTGGCAGTAGTTTTGGCATTTGAAAAATAAATATGTTATCTGGAATTACAAAAATTTGAAGGGGTGACGGTCAATTCAAGTTTAGTCTGGATTTTGCGTCAGTAAAACGTATCTGGCAGGTTGGCAAGATGGATTTTTAAAATACAGCAATTTAAGTTCACTATTTCCCATCGGAAAGGTAGAGCTCATGTGGAGCCAGACGCCCTTTCTCGTTTGAATTATGACGAAATAGCAGAGTTTGAGGTTGGTCCAATCATTGACCATGGGTGGGATGATGCTTTTAATGTTGGAAATTACTGTGCCCTTAAAGATCAGTTTGAATGCAACAAAACTAAAATTCCAGATATTAGGATTAAAGATAGATTTTTATACATTCGATCTAAACATGTAAAACAAGACGTTGGTGCGGAGATCAGCGAATGGAAACTATGGGTTCCCGAAAGATTGAGAGCGGAGGTAATAAAGCAAGCTCACGATAGCGTTGTTTTTTTCTCATGGCGGCAAGCAGAAAACGATCGAAAAGATTCGACGAAATCTATTTTGGCCTGGCTTAGTCAAAGACGTACGCGCTCAGAAATAAAGGCTCCAAATTATACTCTTCGTCCTCCCATGGGCTCCCAAAATCCATCGCAAAGGCCCTTTCAACTTTTTTATATTGTGTTGTTCGGACCCTATCCGCGCAGTAAGGACACATTGGTCTACTGATAGTGCTTGATCATTTCAGCAAATACCATTGGTTGCATCCCCCAATAAAATTAAATTCATCCGCTATCCAAGATTTTCTCCTCCAAAATATTTTCCATGCTTTTGGTGTGCCTGAAACTATTAACAGTGATAATGGAAGCCAATTTAAGTCTGACAACTTTAACGGCTTTTTGACCGCGCTCGGTATTCAACTTGTATATACAGCGTTATATTCGCCACAGAGGTTTGCGGCCGAAAGAGTAAATCGTTCGTTGTAAGCTGCTGTTAGATCATATCTCAAGCACAATCAAAGTGAGTGGGATAAGTATATCACAAGCTAAAGTGTTCGCTGAGATCTGCTTTACATCAATCTATAAGCTGTTCGCTATATAAAGCACTCCTTGAGCGTTGTTTTTTTCTCATGGCGGCAAGCAGAAAACGATCGAAAAGATTCGACGAAATCTATTTTGGCCTGGCTTAGTCAAAGACGTACGCGCTCAGAAATAAAGGCTCCAAATTATACTCTTCGTCCTCCCATGGGCTCCCAAAATCCATCGCATAGGCCCTTTCAACTTCTTTATATTGTGTTGTTCGGACCCTATCCGCGCAGTAAGGACACATTGGTCTACTGATAGTGCTTGATCATTTCAGCAAATACCATTGGTTGCATCCCCCAATAAAATTACATTCATCCGCCATCCAAGATTTTCTCCTCCAAAATATTTTCCATGCTTTTGGTGTGCCTGAAACTATTAACAGTGATAATGGAAGCCAATTTAAGTCTGACAACTTTAACGGCTTTTTGACCGCGCTCGGTATTCAACTTGTATATACAGCGTTATATTCGCCACAGAGGTTTGCGGCCGAAAGAGTAAATCGTTCGTTATAAGCTGCTGTTAGATCATATCTCAAGCACAATCAAAGTGAGTGGGATAAGTATATCACAAGCTAAAGTGTTCGCTGAGATCTGCTTTACATCAATCTATAAGCTGTTCGCTATATAAAGCACTCCTTGAGTTCAATATGATCACCCACGGTTCTGATTATAACATTTTTAAGAAACTAACTCTGCTTGACGAACCTATTGTACCATTATCCCGACCAGATACGCTCGCGGTGTTAAGAAGAGATATTCAAGATGACAAGAAGTATTCCGGCGTAATTTTGCCCTTAGTCAATTCACGCGTAATTTTAACGCAAAATTAGCACCGAAATTTGTTAAGTGTTCGAAAGAAACCAGGCCACAGCTTTTATCTTATTGAAAATCTGCAAGGAAAATAAATAGGTA
>JAWNLD010000691.1:0-22368 GCA_035041545.1 Drosophila colorata
CACCAGCCAAAAATGACACAATAAAAGTGTTTGACAGAGTCACGTGCATCATAACAGCAAGTGCCTCATAAAATCAATTTTTTATGCAATTTTAATTTACGCCGACAGATGTGCTAGCGGCTGGTGTAAACAAGTTTTCAGTTGCGGGCATACATTAGCACACGGGAGTGTGAAAGTTGTAGTAGGGATGGTCATTAATGAAAAGAGTAAAAAATAGCGTACCAAGATGACTACCCTGGGGAACCCCAGATGTCACCCTGATACAGTTAGAATACACATTTCTAAAAAGAACCCTTTGGGATCTATTTCTCAGATACTCTGAAATCCAGTTAATAAGATTTACTGGGAAGCCAAGTAGGCATAATTTGTGGAGTATCAAGGAGTGGTTTACTAAGTCAAAAGCCTTGCTGAAATTAGAATAAATAACATCAGTCTGCAATTTGTTTTTGAAGCCATCAATTACCAGAAAAGAGAACTCTAGAAGGTTAGTGGTTACAGATCTACGTTTCATAAACCAATACTGGGAAGGTGAAATAATAGAGCTGCATAAATGTTGCAGTTGGGAAGTTATAATTCTCTCAAAAGCTTTTGGCATTGAAGACAATTTAGAAATACCTCTATAATTTTCGACAACAGTCTTTTTGCCTTTTTTATGGAGAGGGATGATAAAAAATTCCTTCCATATAGCAGGAAAAGATGCCGTGTCAACAGACAACTTATAAAGTTTTAGGATGGGATTGCAAAGTGATTTTGCACAGTACCTGAGCACACAGACTGGAACACCATGAGGACCATGTGAAGACACTGACCGTAACTGATGAGGATAAGGGTGATTATTCCTAGTGGATGTGGAATAAGTAGTTTGAAAAAATTATGCGAACAGATCGGCGATGCTCTGATCAGTGTTTGCACTCGCGTTTGCAAACGTTATTTTGGAAGGCAAAATATACAGCTTTCGTTTTAATAACTTCTATTTTTCCTAACCGATTTTGATAAATCTTAATGCAATAGATTTTCCAAGCGCTATAGTATATATAAATATTTATTCAAACCAAAGTAAAACCAAATAAACTTTAAAATTTGATGTTGTTTTACATTTTTATCATTTGAAATAAACTTGATTTGCGAGTGCCATGGACGAGTCTATAGCCGAAATGTTGAAGTCTCTAGCTCTGATAGTTTCCGAGATCGTCGCGTACGTACAGACGGACGGACGGACAGACAGACGGACATGGTTAGATCGACTCGGCTGTTGATCCTCATCAAGAAGTTATATACTTTATGGGGAGATGCCTCCTTCTGCCTGTTACATACATTTATACAAAACCATTATACCCTTTTTACCAATTTTCAATGGGTTCAGGGTATAAAAATGATAAACTTGTTCTGAAGAATCTATATTCGATAAGTTTAGGTCTCTAGCTTTTGTAGTGTCAATGCTCGCTGCGTTCATACGGACTGACACACGGACGGACGCACAGAAAGCTAGACGGATGGACGGCCGGACATGGCTAAATCGACTTAGCTCGTCGTCCTGATTAAGAGTATATATACTTGATAGGGTCGGAGATGCTTCCTTCTGTCTGTTACACACATTTGCTTAAAACCATGATACCATTTTTAACAATTTTTAATGGGTTCAGGGTATAAAATCGGATTATTGCCCTAACCACATTTGCCAATTTGCCTCTAATGTTTACCATTATGCGCGTCAATCTAGCTGTTAGCTTTGCGCTTTCCCGGCATCATACTCCAAATGGTGCTTGAATGTTATCCTATAGTATACTCTTAAAACAATACCACTAGAGTTGTCAATAAACAACACCTGGTATCGATAGTAACTGCGTATCGAAATGATGCCAGTTTGCCGAGTTGCTTATATGCTTTGCGACCGCCTCTCCATTTAGTGCCTTCCATTGCCCTGCTGGCATTGTCGATCACTGCTCTGATAGGGTCTACCGTGTTCCTCCTTCCTGAATCCAAAGTGAAAATTAGAGATTTTTTGCCGCTCCTCCAGCTCACTCTCCAGCCTATTGCAAAATATGCGCTCAAAGAGTTTGCCGGTAACGTCCAGCATGCAGAGTGGTCTGTATGCGGATGGGTCCTCCGCTGCCTTCTCTCCTTTGGGAAGCAGAACCAATCTTTACAGCTTATACCTCTTTGGGAATATCCGAAGATTGACGGGTGTGTATTGGCGTGAGGGGACCTCACCCAGTCCCAGTGCTTTGTCAGCATGGATTTGCGCCGCTATCTGCCTGACATCTACTGTTCCGGTAAGTTTGGCAGGCGCTCTGGCTACAATTGGCAAAAGTCGCGTTTCTGTTTGCTCCGGCAACGGCGTTCTCACTATTGCCCTGATCTGCTCCAGGTCCACTGGCATTGGGCGCCTGCATAATTTCCCCATGACAGGCTTGTACGCCGTGCCGAACGGCTGCACGACCGCTTCTTCGCAAAGGTCCTTCCAGCATTGGTTTTTGCTCCTTTTCTTCTTCGAGCATTTTGAGGAAAGAAAGCCTTCCTCGGATGCACTTTAGTCGACGTCTCGCTATGCCCTCCGGGCATCCGCAATGTTCTCGTTCCACTAATGGACTGGTTTCTGCCTACTACTAGGAGTGACGTAGCAGCTATATACGTAGACGTCATTTCACTTTGTGCTGACATATCTTCAAGCTGCAGCTTGCTCTGTTAGTTGCAGTGATGGTTGACTGAAAGGATTATCGTAGCTGTCTGGGTGCTTTGGTATCCCTTACGCTGCCTTGGAGCAGACTCAATCGGTAAGTCTCATTCAATTATCGGAATACCGTCTGCAGCACACCGTCCGCTGTTGTCCACTCTGATATGTCTCTTATTGGTAGAGACCAGCACCATCTCCGTGGTTGTCTTCACGTCGGCTTTGTCACCCAGTACCTCTTGTACGGCCTGCTGTAGCTTGAAGGTGGCTTCTTCTGCAACCTTGCTCATTCGGAGCAGTATTTTGACCGCTGCAGTTCACGGCTTCTGGTCGGTTTTCCGCCATAGAGCAGGCTTGTTTTTATACACCCATTGAAAATGGGTAAAAAGGGTATAATGGTTTTGTGCAAATATATGTAACAGGCTGAAGAAGGCATCTTCAACCCCATAAAGTATATGTATTCTTGATCAGCGTCACTGAATGAGTTCACAACAACAAGACGCCTTGTGAGAATCAGCTTGACAAACGATCCATTAAACTGCTCCCTCACAAAGCGGTGCTCTTTTTGGTGCTGATATTCAACGAAGCTGTACGCCCTGGTCAGTTTCCCGTCGCCTGGAAAAAAGGCAAGAATAGTTATGTTGCACATGAGCGGAAAACCCCCGGAAGCCCTTAAGAGCTACAGATCCATCAGCCTCCTCCCAGTATTTGGAAAATTGTTCGAATGCTACATCCTGAGAAGGATCCTGGGCACCCCAGCTGTAAATCGAGCCATACCTAAGTTCAGGTTTGGCTTTCGACTAAGTCTTGGAACTCCGGAGCAGCTCCACCGAGTGGTCAACGTCACTCTGGATCGTAGCCGCCTACCTGGACATTCAGTTGACCTTCAGAAGCCAGTGCGTGTACGAGGCAAAGGGTGTACTGCAGGAGTACGTAAAGAAGTTCGAGAACTGGGCCTGCAGATGGAACATAGCGATCAACCCACAGAAAAGCGCTTCGGTTGGCCACACCTGGACACCTCCCTTGGACTGTTGCTGCACGGTGAGCTCCTTTAGCAACAGCAGGACTTCAAGTATCTTGCTGTCACATTGGATAGGAGGCTCACTTTTAAGAAGCGTGTCTCGTCGGTAGCAGGGCGCCTCTATGCTAAAATAGGACGTATGAATTGGCTCCTAAGTCAGCACAACAAGCTGTCCCTAAGAAATAAGGTCCTCATTTACAAGATAATTCTGGCTTCAGTGTGGCGGTACTGCGGGCAAGTCTATGGAATCGCTGCCAACATTTATTCACCGCGTTATTCAGACCAAATTCCTCAGAAGGGTGACAGGCGCTGAATGGTATATCCGCTCGCGTGAAATCGCTAAGGACCTGTGTGTCCCATTATTTGGTGACATCATTAACGAGCAGGCGTCCAATCATATAAATAAAATTGATGGACACCCAAACAGACTGCCCAGAAACATATTAAAAGTACGCAAGAGCCAAGGAAATAGGGCTAAGCGGTGGCTCAAGAGGATCCACCCAATTGAGCTCCCAGATCGAAGCTTCTAGCATCCCACCTTTTTTTCTCTCTTTTAGTTTATTATAACAACCACATCATTTTAACAACTTTTAATATTTGCAGACAAGTTTGTGTAATTGTGAAATTTCTCGAAAAATTTTCACAGAATAGGAAACTATATATATTTAATGTTGGTTGCAGTTGATCTGCGAAAGCTTTTCGAGAGTGTGCATGCCAAATATCAATTGTTTGCCATTTTGTCGATTCAGAATATTTCAATCGTCGATGTCTAGCATTAAGTTGCACTTGGGCCAGTAAGTAATGTGTTAAGTATAAAAACAAATAAATAAAATAAACAGTAAGAAGAAAACTCCGCTGACACATCTCAACCACCGAGCTACAGCAGCATTCTAATTGTCTTTGTCAAAATCGGAGCTAAAAATATAGCACACATGCACAAACAATCGCATTGGAAATATGCATAATCTGCGTATCTTCTACGCGAACATATTAAACCAAATTTGGTGGCTCTAGCTCTTGTAGTTTCTGAGATATGCTCAAACAACCGGATCGAAACAAGTGAGAACGTTGCAGTCGGGTGTTACCGACAGCGGATTACTCGTTTATTGTGTAATAACAACTTAAACATGTACTCTAGCATTATGTGTATTAATAATAATAATAATACAAAAGTATAAAATATAAAAAAAAAGTTTGCCTCTGCGCTATCTCAACTGTCCCCAAAACAGCGTATTAGACATCATCGACACCAACCATTTCGTTTTTGACGAAATACGTTCAGTTATCTAATAATCTAACCTGTGCAATAAGAAACAACATAAAATTCCATTTGAAACTGAACGAGTATAACAGAAGTCTGTGGCTTCGGGGCTGTTTCTAACTTCGCCCGCTATACGCTAGCGCCGAAAAGTGCATACAGAAACCGCTGCGGTTGGTGCATATGATAAACACTACTCATGTTAACATAATGGTTTTTTATGTTATGTTAAGTTAGTTTTAAAAAACTGACCTAGTTTAACAGTTCAAATTGTGTTAATGTTAATGACTTTAAGTACTAAATATCTGTATATTTATGTGTGTATGTACTTGACAGAGAATGCGAATAATTAAAAATAATAATTATAGCTGCGAATTGCCACGCCACCAGTTGCCGCACCCCGAAACTTTATCTGACGAGGGTATACGTGAGTCTCTAGCTTCAATAGCGGCGGAAAAAATTGAGTTCATACGGCAGACGGACAGACGGAAGGACAGCATGACGGACACTGCACAAACCCAATATACTAGTTTCACTTCGTGAACGAGTATAAAAACCGATAAATATCGATAATAAGAAAACGGGGCGGGTTATAGATAGTTGGAAATAGCCTTGATCTGCATTTTGTATACACGAACTTAAAAAATCAAATATTAATGCCTAGCTCTTATTGCAGCACTTGGTGCTATTTGGATTATCAAATTTGTCAAATTTTACCACACGTTTTCTTTAATAACTTCTGTGTTTCTGAACCGATTTTTAGGAATCTTAATGCAATAGATTCTTCAAGTGCTAAAGTATATCTACATATTCATTCTAACCAAATGTTGTGTCTCTAGGTCTCATAATCTACAAAATAGGTTTAAAAAATTTAAGGTATCGTAGATTTTTATCGATTTTGGGAAAACAGTGTGGGTTTCGATCATTTGAAGATCTTGATCAAGAATCAAAAAAACGCAAATCAAGTACTACAGACTTGCGCTTTGGTTCGTACATAGATTTGGATTCTCTTATAAGCACTAACAATTTCATAGAGATCATACTCTTAGTTTAGAAGTTATTGGAGAATATATTTTCCATAGTGGGGCCAAGCTTGCTACGTGCGTTTGAGTGTGTGTGTATGTGTGTGTGACTTTGTGAATGTGTGTATGAATGCAAAGAGCCTTAAATGTATGTAGCGACAGCTTCAGGGTATCTCCTAGTCGGGGACACCTGAATAGAGGTGAGCTTTCATTTTTTAACATTACTCTTTATTCTTTACGCTGCATAAAAGCTTATGAATATATCGATTCAGTCATACATACTTTTACATATATTGACGATGAGTTTGAATTTAATCATTTGATTTTTAACTACATATTTTTGCATCGATTCTGCACTAATTTTAATGAGGATACATTAATATATTTATGTGTTTATTTTAACAGCCCGAAAAATTATTTCGGGGCGGCATTCCTGGGACTTTAAAGACCGAATTTCGTAGAATATTTGTCAAAGAAATCATTTATATCGACATACCTAGCTTTAAAGTGTTGTTATATCGCTGTATCTCCATCGATTTCAATGATTAATATCTTAAACGACGCCTAATTAATACAACTATTTAAATACTTGGGTGAGAAACAAAATACAATTCTTTCGACTTTTTGTAAAGTCCGTCTATCCATCTGTCTGTCCGTTCGGCTCTATTGAAGCTAGAGATTTGTAACTTTGGATATATATTTGTAGTTATCTGCTTCGACAAAGTATTACGATTTTTGTGCATACATCTCAAATCGCAAATCGATAAAAGGTACATATTTCCCACAATTTTAAAGCTGGAGTAACCAAATTTTGTATGTAGATTTCTGGTGACCTAGCCCAATAATTGGGACCTTGACAATCCGGCCACGCCTACCAAAAGGCCCCCCATGACTTTGCCCATATCTCTTACCGTTTTTGAGATAGAGTCACAATATATATATGTAATAATAATATATATTACTGAAAAGCTCCCCCAAACATCACAGAAAAAATTGACCGGCCGCGTTAAACCAGTTTTAAAGATAGAGACATACATTTTTTTGGGCAGATTACTAATGACCTCCTCTACAGATCGCACAAAAAATGTTTTGGATACGCTCACTGGGGGCATGGCACATCGATAAAATTCATATATCCTGGGATGGTTAAGCCGCGAAAATCCATATCCATATTTATTAAGCTTCTGATTTTTTTATTTTTATTCTCTGAACCCATTGAAAATGGGTAATAAGGGTATAATGGTTTTGTGCAAATGTATGTACCAGGCAGAAGGAGGAATCTCTGACCCCATAAAGTATATGTATTCTTGATCAGCATCACTAGCCGAGTTGATTAAGTACTGTCCGTCTGTCCGTCCGTCCGTCCGTCCGTCTGTCTGTATGAACGCGTCGATTTCAGAGACTACAGGGCTAGAGAGCTGAGCTCGGATTTTTAAATTTGTTATACTATACGCAGATCAAGTTTATTTCAAATGATCGATAACTTGCCCCGTTTTCTTATAATCAGTATTTATCGATTTTTTGACACGGTTTTTGATCATATATCAAAAACTATTAGCCACCAAATTTATTTTAATATGTTCCCATGAATGATACGCAGATTGTGAATATTTCGGATATTGGATACCTCCCCCCATATCAAAAAAGCCAAGAAAATCGCAAATCAAGTGCTACATACTTGTGCTTCTGTTTGTACACAGATTTTAATGCTCTTGCTACGTCCTAAATGCATGTTTTGCATGTTTTGATGCAATCTTTAGAGGAGGTCATCAGCAATCTGTCGGCATTTTATGCATCTAGCTTTAAAACTGAGCGAGATATATAGATTTAATCGATATGCCACTTTATCTGACGAGGGTATACATGAGTATACATATCAAATTAAAGTCTGTAGCTTCAATACTGGCGAAAAAAATTGGGTTCATACGGTCAGACGGACAGACGGAAGACATCATGACGGACACTGCACAAACCCAATATACTAGTTTCACTTCGTGAACGAGTATAAAAACCGATAAATTTCGATAATAAGAAAACGGGGCGGGTTATCGATAGTTAGAAATAGCCTTGATCTGCATTTTGTATACACGAACTTAAAAAATCAAATATTAATCCCAACCTCTTAATGCAGCACTTGCTGCATTTGGATTATCAAATTTGTCAAATTTGACCACACGATTTCTTTAATAACTTCTGTTTTTCTGAACCGATTTTTAGGAATCTTAATGCAATAGATTCTTCAAGTGCTAAAGTATATCTTGATCAAGAATATTTACACTTTCTGGGGTCGGAGATGCCTCCTTCTGTTTGTTACTTACATTTGCATAAAGCCTATATATTATATATATATATATAATATATAAGAGCTAGAGACTTCAACTATTCGGCTATAGATTCGTCCAAGGCACGAGCAGATCAAGTTTATTTCAAATGATCGATAACCCTCACCGTTTTCCTTAAATTGATAAAAATCTACGATACCTATATTTTTTTAACTTTGCTCGTTAAGAATACGCAGATAACAGACATTTCGAATTTTGGATACCTACCCCCATTCGCCCCCCATATAAAAAAAACGCAAATCAAGTACTACAGACTTGCGCTGTGGTTCGTACATAGATTTTGATGCTCTTATAAGCACTAACAATTTCATAGCGATCATACTCTTAGCTTAGAAGTTATAGAAGAATACATTTTCCATAGTGGGGCCAAGCGCAGCCGATGTGCAAAGTGCTCAATTTGCTACGTGCGTTTGTGTGTGTGTGTATGTATGTGTGACTTTGTGAATGTGTGTATGAATGCAAAGAGCCTTAAATGTATGTAGCGACAGCTTCAGGGTATCTCCTAGTCGGGGACACCCGAATAGAGGTGAGCTTTCATTTTTTAACATTACTCTTTATTCTTTACGCTGCATAAAATCTTATGAATATATCGATTCAGTCATACATACTTTTACATATATTGACGATGAGTTTGAATTTAATCATTTGATTTTTAACTACATATTTTTGAATTAAGAAAATTATGATTTAAAGTGTGATATTTTGTACGATTTTGTCACTTTAACATTTAAGGGAAAGTCGAAAAAATAGTTCTTTTCTCATTCATGTATTTCTATAGTTTCATTAATTATGTTTCGTTTAAGATATTAATCATTAAAATCAATGGAGAGACGGTTGCGATACTATCATTCCAGCAAACCCTCCCTAAATCGCATTCTCAAACTCACTTATAAAAGTTATGGGGTAAAAGCTCGGCTAAATCTTTGACGTTAGTGAAGGTAGTAGTAGGGAACTGTATGTTCTGTGACAGGAAGTTGCTGTCAATTTAATTACGTGATGTGAATAATTAATGATTTATGACCCTATGTGACCCTAATTAATATGCAGGCACCTGACCCTTTTTGAAGGAGGGGTGTGAGGGGACCGATCGTTAATATGCAGGTACGTGATCCTTTTTTAGGGAGGGGCAAGTGAGGGAATCAATCGTCATGGGCCTTTGTTTCCTTTTGAAGAGGGGGAGCTGAGGAAAGTGGCCGTTACATTTTAGTAACTGTCCCTTTTCTGAAGTAGCGTGGGTGCCCGATCATTAAAATTCAGATTTAAAGTGGGAGGGGTTATGAGATCACTTGCGCACAAGTGCACGCATCGACTTGTTCATCTACTTTTTCGGGGGTGGGAAAAGGGATTCAGATTTAAAGTGGGAGGGGTTATGAGATCACTTGCGCACAAGTGCACGCATCGACTTGTTCATCTACTTTTTCGGGGGTGGGAAAAGGGACCGATCATTAAAAACTGGTTTAATAAGAGGCCGCTCATTTAAATTCAGATTTTAATTGGAAGGGGGTTATGAGATCACGTGCGCACAAGTGCACGCATCGACTTGTTCGTCTATTTTTCAGGGGGTGGGGAAAAGGGACCGATCATTAAAAACCGGTTTAATAAGGGCCGCTCATTAGAATTCAGATTTGAAGTGGGAGGGGTTATGCGATCACAGGCGCACAAGTGCACGCATCGACTTGTTTTTTTACTTTTTCAGGGGTGGGTTGAGAGCTCGATCAGGCACGTGCGCATTTAATTTACTCTCCCTTTTCTGAAGAGTGTGAACAGACCGTTTTTCTACACGGCGAAGGAACAGAAGTGCGGCGCACACTTGTAAACAGGTATTGTTAGAGAAAAAGGTTCGATCGTAAATTTCACGCCTATAGACATCTACTGACAAGGGTAAACAGCTCTATTCTGGGGGTAAAGGACTAATCATGTATTTAGGTAATGTATGGATGGGCTTCTGTAATTGTTTTCTCCTAATTATTATAGTTTTATGACTTGTGGTTTACGTGTCAATTTTTAGTATCAGACTCATCGAATGCCCTAGATTTCACTGATTTTTAGGATATCTTCCTTCATCTTCACATTATTTTGATTGTTTTATGACTTTGGGCGTGAGAAGTTTCTTCAAAAAGTGTACACGCTTGTATTGTAGATGCACCGGGTCATACCCTATGTCCTCTTAAACCTGTTTGTCCCTATCTCTAATATTTATCAATTGAATGAAGTAATAGAAAAATCAGTCCCTGAGCTATAAAGGCTCCTTTCCTTCATTGAACCCGCATCAGTAGTTCCTGAACTATCGTCTCACTAAAACCTCAAATCTTCAAACTAAAAAAAAATGTTGTTGTTTAAAAATGGCTTTCAACAAGTGCAACAACAACAACAACTCCAACGCTGACTGCGACCAAACGTTCAATTATATTAGTTATAATAAGAACGTGGGTCGCGACAGCATCCCGAATTACGTCGATAATGTTGTGTTTAGAAGCAACAACATCGCCAACGGACCCATCACCACCCCCAACGGACCCATCGCCACCACCAACGAACCTGCTGCCACCTCCAACGGACCATTCGCCACCCCCAACGAACCCCCGCCACCGCCAACGGACCCATCGCCACCCCCAACGGACCTGCTGCCACCTCCAACGGACCATTCGCCACTCCCAACGGATCTGTCACCACCCACACCAGAGGAGATAAGCCGGTTATAATTTCAAACGTTCTCCTCAGGGGGCCTACCGCCAACGCTAGCGGCCCTTTCGCCACCCCCCACGGATCTGTCAACACCCACACCAGAGGAGATAAGCCGGTGATAATCTCGAACGTTCTCCTCAGGGGGCCTACCGCAAACCATAGCGGCCCTATCGCCACCCCCAACGGACCCATCGCCACCTTTAACGGACCTACTACCCACATCGGATACAACTACAACAACTATAACGGCAACATCAACTCCAACACTTTCAACTCCCACTTCGACTACGCCACCGGATCTACAATCGCCAATCCCACCTTCAACGCCCACTTCGCCCACTTCGACTACGCCACCGGATCTAACGCCTTCAACCCCGGCTTCACCACCCATTCCAACTACTCCACTGGATCTAGCATCGGCAACCCAATTTCCACCACCAGCTACAATAAAACTGCTATGCCAACACCCAAGCATGCTATTTATTGTTCTGCGTGTGATGTGTACATGCTACAAGCGAAATGGAGCACGCACTTCAGGTCAAATGCTCACAAGATCCGTGTTTTCACACCAGTGAATGAGCAGGTAAAGCTGATCGCAAGCGGTTTCAAGAACCGCATATGCACATATTCTTTCGAGAACAGAAAGGATGGACTTTTTCTGCCGGAAGAATTTATGTGCGATGCATCAGCGGCTCTACTCCTCTCCTCAAAAATATTTTACATATGCATACTTCTGTGAAGGCTAATTTCGAGCTCTTCGCAGAGTATGTAAAATATGTTGATGAGGAGGTGATAAGATCTGTGAAGTCGCATCAAACAGAAATGGGTGTTGTAACGCAGTCAACCAGCCTTGAGGATGCATTCATAGATCACTCTGCGAGTATAAAGGTGAAAATGGATGAATTCCAGGAGAAGGATAGTGGCTGGAGCCTGGCAAAAATTCTTCGCATGGAGCTTAATGTGAATAAATATACTCCATTAAAAGTATCGAATTGGATCGCTTTACCAAAAACGCTAAAGGCGAAAAAAGCGTTGGTAAACGTGAAAAATTCCGATGAGTTTTGCTTCAAGTGGGCGTTAATTTCCGCTTTTAAAACACCGCAAAGCAATGCGAATAGAAGCAGCAGCTATACCATCGACGATATTAACGCCACCGTCATCCAATTAAGCGAGCATTTAACGCTTAATTTTGAAAACATGGAGTTTCCTCTCCTTTGAAACAACTCAAAGTGTTTGAAGAGCAAAACCCGACCATAAGCGTAAATGTTTTCGGATTCGACGAGGAGATTGGAGCAGTTATTGGGCCGTTATATTTAACGAAGGAGGAGAAACAATCCCACGTGAGCCTAATGCTGTTGGAGATGGAAGGTCGGGCCCATTTTGTATGGATAAGAAATTTATCAAGGTATGTAGTCAAATATAAATAAACATATGCATATATTTAGAAAAAATACTTATGAAATACGTTGATTTATATTTTCAGACTTGTACGCACACAATTAACAAGCCACACAGAAGAGCTCCTGTTCTGTGGCACGTGCCTAAACTATTCCCACAGCATAAAACTACACGAGGAGCATAAACAGCAGTGTGGAAAGATGGTATCGACCTTGCCAACGGCGGAAAAGGCAAGTCTAAGTTTTAAAAATTTTAATCGTAGTTTAGATGTACCCTTCGTAGTCTATGCAGATTTCGAGTGCATGTTAAGGCCCTTAAACTCAAGAGTTAGTGAGAATGTAGTGGCAACACATGAACATGTTCCCATTGCATTCTCGTATTTCATCAAATGCGCCTTTAATTCCAATTTAGACAAATTTGTTATGGAGACAGGTGAAAATGCAGGTGAAAATTTCGTTAAATCTCTAATAAAAGATGTGAACGAAATTTACACCTCATACCTCATAAATATTTCGGATATTGGATACCTCCCCAATTGGCCCCCATATCGAAAAAAGCCTAGAAAATCGCAAACCAAGTGCTACATACTTGTGCTTTGGTTTGTACACAGATTTTAATGCTCTTGTTACGTCCTAAATGCATGTTTTGCATGTTTTGATGCAATCTTTAGAGGAGGTCATAGAGATATATAGATTTAATCGAATTGCCACGCCCCCAGTGGGCGCACCTTGAAACTTTATCTGTCGAGGGTATACATGAGTATACATATCAAATTTCAAGTACGCAAGAAACAAGGAGTTAGGGCTCAGAGGATCAACCCAACTGATCTCCCAGATCGAAGCTTCTAGCATCCCACCTTTTTTTCTCTCTTTTATTCTCTTGTTTATTATAACAACAACATGATTTTAACAACTTTTAATATTTGCGGACAAGTTTGAGTAGTTGTGAAATTTCTCGAAAAATTTTCACAGAATAGAAAACTATATATATTTAATGTTGGTTGCAGTTGATCTGCGAAAGCTTTTCGAGAGTGTGCATGCCAAATACCAATTGTTTACCATTTTGTCGATTCAGAATATTTCAATCGTCGATGTCCAGCATTAAGTTGCACTTGGACCAGTAAGTAGTGTGTCAAGTATAAAAACAAATAAATAAAATAAACAGTAAGAAGAAAACTCCGCTGACACAAGCGAGGTTCGAGAACTCACGTCGGATAGCCCGCCAGGCAACATCTCTACCACCGAGCTACATCAGCATTCTAATTGTCTTTGTCAAAATCGGACCTAAAAATATAGCACACATGCACAAACAATCGCATTACAATTTGAAAAAGAGCTCATGCATTTGAATGTGCATATACATAGGTATGTATGTGTGTGTGCACACGCATGCAGAAAACGTCCGCACTTGGCACTTGCCACCACGTGGCTAGTAAATATATAAATACATTTCTTTAAAAACTTCTGTGTTTCCGATTTGGATGAATTGTACTATAGTACATTTATATATTGACGAGCATCCTAAGTCGTAAGAATTGTGGCTGTAAAGGCAATTACAAATGTTTTATTTATTGAAAGGGAAAGATGGAGGGAGTTATCCAAAATCCGAAATATGTATAATCTTCTACGTGAACATATTAAACCAAATTTTGTGGCTCTAGCTCTTGTAGTTTCTGAGATATGCTCAAACTACCGGATCGAAACAAGTGAGAACGTTGCAGTCGGGTGTTACCGACAGCGGATTACTCGTTCATTGTGTAATAACAACTTAAACATGTACTCTAGCATTATGTGTATTAATAATAATAATAATACAAAAGTATAAAATATAAAAAAAAAGTTTGCCTCTGCGCTATCTCAACTGTCCCCAAAACAGCGTATTAGACATCATCGACACCAACCATTTCGTTTTTGACGAAATACGTTCAGTTATCTAATAATCTAACCTGTGCAATAAGAAACAACATAAAATTCCATTTGAAACTGAACGAGTATAATAGAAGTCTGTGGCTTCGGGGCTGTTTCTAACTTCGCCCGCTATACGCTAGCGCCGAAAAGTGCATACAGAAACCGCTGCGGTTGGTGCATATGATAAACACTACTCATAATGGTTTTTTATGTTATGTTAAGTTAGTTTTACAAAATTGACCTAGTTTAACAATTCAAATTGTGTTAATATTACTGACTTTAAGTACTAAATATCTGTATATTTATGTGTGTATATATATATATATATACTTGACAGAGAATGCGAATAATTAAAAATAATAATTTTAGCTGTATTTTATACTGCACCACCGCACTACTAGTTGATCACGTTGTGACAAAACTCAACTCATGTTATATGTATAAGTGCAAAATCAATCAGCAATCAATTGTATACAAATTATAAGAATTCGAAATAGTGTAGCAGTAGTCAGCCTCTGTAAGCTGTCAAAACCAAACAAAAATGCCAAAAAGATGGCGCCAGCAAACTGAGCGAGATATATAGATTTGATCGAGATGTCACGCCCCCAGTGGGCGCACCCCGAAACTTTATCTGACGAGGGTATACATGAGTATACATATCAAATTTAAAGTCTGTAGCTTCAATACCGGCGAAAAAAATTGGGTTCATACGGTCAGACGGACAGACGGAAGGACATCATGACGGACACTGCACAAACCCAATATACTAGTTTCACTTCGTGAACGAGTATAAAAACCGATAAATTTCGATAATAAGAAAACGGGGCGGGTTATCGATAGTTAAAAATAGCATTGATCTGCATTTTATATACACGAACTTAAAAAATCAAATATTAATCCCAACCTCTTAATGCAGCACTTGCTGCATTTGGATTATCAAATTTGTCAAATTTGACCACACGTTTTCTTTAATAACTTCTGTGTTTCTGAACCGATTTTTAGGAATCTTAATGCAATAAATTCTTTAAGTGCTAAAGTATATCTAAATATTCACTCAAACCAAATGTTGTGTCTCTAGGTCTCAAATTCTACAAAATAGGTTTAAGAAATTTAAGGTATCGTAAATTTTTATCGACTTTAGGAAAACAGTGTGGGTTTCGATCATTTAAAGATCTTGATCAAGACTCTTTATACTTTCTGGGGTCGGAGATGCCTCCTTCTGTTTGTTACTTACATTTCCATAAAGCCTATATATTTATATATATAATATATAAGAGCTAGAGACTTCAACTATTCGGCTATAGACTCGTCCAAGGCACGCACAGATCAAGTTTATTTCAAATGATCGATAACCTTCACCGTTACCCACTCCTTAAATTGATAAAAATCTACGATACCTATATTTTTTTAACTTTGCTCGTTAAGAATACGCAGATAACAGATATTTCGAATTTTGGCTACATACCCCCATTCGCCCCCCATATAAAAAAAACGCAAATCAAGTACTACAGACTTGCGCTGTGGTTCGTACATAGATTTGGCTTATTGAAGAATACATTTTCCATAGTGGGGCCAAGCGCAGCCGATGTGCAAAGTGCTCAGTTTGCTACGTGACTTTGTGAATGTGTGTATGAGCATTCATACTCATATTCATATTCATTCTCTTTGCATAAGAGCCTTAAATGTATGTAGCGACAGCTTCAGGGTATCTCCTAGTCGGGGACACCCGAATAGAGGTGAGCTTTCATTTTTTAACATTACTCTTTATTCTTTACGCTGCATAAAATCTTATGAATATATCGATTCAGTCATACATACTTTTACATATATTGACGATGAGTTTGAATTTAATCATTTGATTTTTAACTACATATTTTTGAATTAAGAAAATTATGATTTAAAGTGTGATATTTTGTACGATTTTGTCACTTTAACATTTAAGGGAAAGTCGAAAAAATAGTTCTTTTCTCATTCATGTATTTCTATAGTTTCATTAATTATGTTTCGTTTAAGATATTAATCATTAAAATCAATGGAGAGACGGTTGCGATACTATCATTCCAGCAAACCCTCCCTAAATCGCATTCTCAAACTCACTTATAAAAGTTATGGGGTAAAAGCTCAGGCTAAATATGCAGGCACCTGACCCTTTTTGAAGGAGGGGTGTGAGGGGACCGATCGTTAATATACAGGTACGTGATCCTTTTTTAGGGAGGGGCAAGTGAGGGAATCAATCGTCATGGGCCTTTGTGACCTTTTGAAGAGGGGGAGCTGAGGAAAGTGGCCGTTACATTTTAGTAACTGTCCCTTTTCTGAAGTAGCGTGGGTGCCCGATCATTAAAATTCAGATTTAAAGTGGGAGGGTTATGAGATCACTTGCACACAAGTGCACGCATCGACTTGTTCATCTACTTTTTCGGGGGTGGGAAAAGGGATTCAGATTTAAAGTGGGAGGGGTTATGAGATCACTTGCGCACAAGTGCACGCATCGACTTGTTCATCTACTTTTTCGGGGGTGGCAAAAGGGACCGATCATTAAAAACTGGTTTAATAAGAGGCCGCTCATTTAAATTCAGATTTTAATTGGAAGGGGGTTATGAGATCACGTGCGCACAAGTGCACGCATCGACTTGTTCGTCTATTTTTTCAGGGGGTGGGGAAAAGGGACCGATCATTAAAAAACCGGTTTAATAAGGGCCCGCTCATTAGAATTCAGATTTGAAGTGGGAGGGTTATGCGATCACAGGCGCACAAGTGCACGCATCGACTTGTTTTTTTACTTTTTCAGGGGTGGGTTGAGAGCTCGATCAGGCACGTGCGCATTTAATTTACTCTCCCTTTTCTGAAGAGTGTGAACAGACCGTTTTTCTACACGGCGAAGGAACACAAGTGCGGCGCACACTTGTAAACAGGTTTTGTTAGAGAAAAAGGTTCGATCGTAAATTTCACGCCTATAGACACCTACTGACAAGGGTAAACAGCTCTATTCTGGGTGCGTGAGGCAAGGGTAAAGGACTAATCATGTATTTAGGTAAAGTATGGATGGGCTTCTGTAATTGTTTTCTCCTAATTATTATAGTTTTATGACTTGTGGTTTACGTGTCAATTTTTAGTATCAGACTCATCGAATGCCCCAGATTTCATTGATTTTTAGGATATCTTCCTTCATCTTCACATTATTTTGATTGTTTTATAACTTTGGGCGTGAGAAGTTTCTTCAAAAGTGTACACGCTTGTATTGTAAATGCACCGGATCATACCCTATGTCCTCTTAAACCTGTTTGTCCCTATCTCTAATATTTATCAATTGAATGAAGTAATAGAAAAATCAGTCCCTGAGCTATAAAGGCTCCTTTCCTTCATTGAACCCGCATCAGTAGTTCCTGAACTATCGTCTCACTAAAACCTCAAATCTTCAAACTAAAAAAAAATGTTGTTGTTTAAAAATGGCTTTCAACAAGTGCAACAACAACAACAACTCCAACGCTGACTGCGACCAAACGTTCAATTATATTAGTTATAATAAGAACGTGGGTCGCAACAGCATCCCGAATTACTTCGATAATGTTGTGTTTAGAAGCAACAACATCGCCAACGGACCCATCACCACCCCCAACGGACCCATTGCCACCCCCAACGGACCCATCGCCACCACCAACGAACCTGCTGCCACCTCCAACGGACCATTCGCCACCCCCAACGGACCCCCGCCACCGCCAACGGACCCATCGCCACCCCCAACGGACCTGCTGCCACCTCCAACGGACCATTCGCCACTCCCAACGGATCTGTCACCACCCACACCAGAGGAGATAAGCCGGTTATAATTTCAAACGTTCTCCTCAGGGGGCCTACCGCCAACGCTAGCGGCCCTTTCGCCACCCCCCACGGATCTGTCAACACCCACACCAGAGGAGATAAGCCGGTGATAATCTCGAACGTTCTCCTCAGGGGGCCTACCGCAAACCATAGCGGCCCTATCGCCACCCCCAACGGACCCATCGCCACCTTTAACGGACCTACTACCCACATCGGATACAACTACAACAACTATAACGGCAACATCAACTCCAACACTTTCAACTCCCACTTCGACTACGCCACCGGATCTACAATCGCCAATCCCACCTTCAACGCCCATTTCGACTACGCCACCGGATCTAACGCCTTCAACCCCGGCTTCACCACCCATTCCAACTACTCCACTGGATCTAGCATCGGCAACCCAATTTCCACCACGAGCTACAATAAAACTGCTATGCCAACACCCAAGCATGCTATTTATTGTTCTGCGTGTGATGTGTACATGCTACAAGCGAAATGGAGCACGCACTTCAGGTCAAATGCTCACAAGATCGGTGTTTTCACACCAGTGAATGAGCAGGTAAAGCTGATCGCAAGCGGTTTCAAGAACCGCATATGCACATATTCTTTCGAGAACAGAAAGGATGGACTTCTTCTGCCGGAAGAATTTATGTGCGATGCATCAGCGGCTCTACTCCCTCTCCTCAAAAATATTTTACATATGCATACTTTTGTGAAGGCTAATTTCGAGCTCTTCGCAGAGTATGTAAAATATGTTGATGAGGAGGTGATAAGATCTGTGAAGTCGCATCAAACAGAAATGGGTGTTGTAACGCAGTCAACCAGCCTTGAGGATGCATTCATAGATCACTCTGCGAGTATAAAGGCGAAAATGGATGAATTCCAGGAGAAGGATAGTGGCTGGAGCCTGGCAAAAATTCTTCGCATGGAGCTTAATGTGAATAAATATACTCCATTAAAAGTATCGAGTTGGATCGCTTTACCAAAAACGCTTAAGGCGAAAAAAGCGTTGGTAAACGTGAAAAATTCCGATGAGTTTTGCTTCAAGTGGGCGTTAATTTCCGCTTTTAAAACACCGCAAAGCAAATGCGAATAGAAGCAGCAGCTATACCATCGACGATATTAACGCCACCGTCATCCAATTAAGCGAGCATTTAACGCTTAATTTTGAAAACATGGAGTTTCCTCTCCCTTTGAAACAACTCAAAGTGTTTGAAGAGCAAAACCCGACCATAAGCGTAAATGTTTTCGGATTCGACGAGGAGATTGGAGCAGTTATTGGGCCGTTATATTTAACGAAGGAGGAGAAACAATCCCACGTGAGCCTAATGCTGTTGGAGATGGAAGGTCGGGCCCATTTTGTATGGATAAGAAATTTATCAAGGTATGTAGTCAAATATAAATAAACATATGCATATATTTAGAAAAAATACTTATGAAATACGTTGATTTATATTTTCAGACTTGTACGCACACAATTAACAAGCCACACAGAAGAGCTCCTGTTCTGTGGCACGTGCCTAAACTATTCCCACAGCATAAAACTACACGAGGAGCATAAACAGCAGTGTGGAAAGATGGTATCGACCTTGCCAACGGCGGAAAAGTTTTAAAAATTTTAATCGTAGTTTAGATGTACCCTTCGTAGTCTATGCAGATTTCGAGTGCATGTTAAAGCCCTTAAACTCTAGAGTTAGTGAGAATGTAGTGGCAACACATGAACATGTTCCCATTGTATTCTCGTATTTCATCAAATGCGCCTTTAATTCCAATTTAGACAAATTTGTTATGGAGACAGATGAAAATGCAGGTGAAAATTTCGTTAAATTTTTAATAAAAGATGTGAACGAAATTTACACCTCATACCTGAGTACTGTTAGACCCATAACAATGAGTTCTGATGAGGAAAATGGTTTTAGAATGGCTTTTAATTGCCATATTTGTAAAAAGGCGTTAGGAGCTGATCGCGTTAGAGATCATTGCCATTTAACTGGTAAATTTAGAGGCACAGCACATAATGCCTGCAACATTAATTTCCAAATTGCACATTTTGTCAATGTATTTTTCCATAACTTCTCTAAGTATGATTCACATTTATTCGTTAGAGAATTAAACAAAGTCGATGGTGAAATCAAGGTGCTGCCACTGAATAATCCCTTTCTAAATATACACACATTGCCTCCCACGACAAAAATCTTGAAATTAGATTTCTCGATACATATCCATTCATGGCAACAAGTTTAGATGCTCTAAGCGCAAACTTAAGTGTTGAAAGGTTTGAAAGTGTCAGACGTTTCTTCCCACTTGATGACCAATTCAACCTGGTTCATAGAAAGGGGGTGTTCCCATACGAATATTTAGACTCAGAGAGTCGTTTAAGTGAGGAGCTCTCTACCTTCGAGAGAAAATTTCTTTAATAGCCTCACAAACTCCGAATGTACAGAAGAAGATTATGCACATGCTCAACATGTCTGGACAGTTTTTGGTTGTCAAACTGTATCTTAAAACTGATGTGCTTTTGTTAGCAGACATTTTCCAAAATTTCAGAGAAATTTGTCAGAAAATTTACTCTCTTGATCCGGCTCATTATTATACAACTCCTGGTCTGTCTTGGGATGCTATGCTCAAGACAACAGAGCCTGCTAACTGACATTGATATGTATAGATTTATTCAGAGCGGTATTCGTGGTGGGCTTGTACAGTGCTGTACAAGGTACTCAAAAGCCAATCATAAATATCTCTCTGAATACGATGCCAGCAAACCGTCTTAAGACTTAATGTATTTAGATGCAAACAATCTATACGGTTGGGCCATGTCACAATGTCTCCCTTATACAGGTTTTCAGTGGTTGACCGAAGATTAACTTTCATCATTAGATGTTATACATATTGGAATATTCAGAATATGGTTATATTCTTGAGGTTGATTTAATGTATCCATCAAACCTACACGATTTGTATAATGATCTTCCGTTTTGTCCGCTTAATCAAAGGGCCACACCGGCAGCAAAAGTCAACAAACTAATTGCTGCCCTGAGGTCCAAAGTAAAATACCCCATACTCTACAGAAATTTGCAGCAGTGCTTGATAAACGGACTAGAGCTGACAAAGATCCATCGTGTGTTAAGATTCAAACAGTCGGCTTGGCTGAAAAAATACATTGATCTTAGTGATCTGCAATCGGTTGGGAGCACGAGCGCTGATTGCAAAGGCTAGTTTTCAAGCTCTGCACAATTTGCTGAAGACATGTATGCCATACAGATGAAGCGAC
Organism: Drosophila colorata; assembly: GCA_035041545.1. Taxonomy (NCBI): domain Eukaryota; kingdom Metazoa; phylum Arthropoda; class Insecta; order Diptera; family Drosophilidae; genus Drosophila; species Drosophila colorata. The sequence goes on from JAWNLD010000691.1 coordinate 21,401, forward strand.
TTCATAATACTTATGATAAGCCGATGTATTTAGGGTCTTAGAATTATCAAAGTGGAAAATGTATGATTTCCACTATGATTACATGAAGCCCAAATTCCGAGAGGCAGTCGAATTAAATTATATGGATCATTTATTTGCTCCATTCAAACAAATGATTTCTTTGCGGATATAAGCAAAGATGTGGATATGAAGTTTGATACTTCGGGATACCCCGAAGATTTAGCGGTTAAATACGGGATAAAAAGGTGCAAAAGGTGTTAGGAATGATGAAAGACGAAAACTGCGGCAAAAGTATGGTCGAGTTTGTAGGTTTAAGGGCAAAGATGTAGTCATTATCGCTTGAAGGCGGAGGTTGCATAAAAAAATCTAAAGGAGTCAAAAAATCTGCGTTAGATAAATTAAATTTAAATAGTTATAAGGAATGTTTATTTGAAAATAAGAAATTATGTGATAGTATGCTAATGTTTAGAACTAAGTTCCATAATTTATATACGCATAGAGTTAAGAAAACCATTTTAAGTGGATTAGATGATAAGAGAAAAATAAGAGAAGATGGCATCCAAACATATGCTTGGGGTCATTATAGAATAAGTTCATAAGCTAATTGTCATTTGTAGATATATAAGAAAAAAAAAAAAAATATATATATATATATATATAAATAAATAAACATGAATAAATACGCATTTTATGAATTTCATTTGAATGTCTTTTATTGAAAATTAATTGGAATAATATTGCTGTGTGTATATATGTGTGTGTGTGTGTGTCTGTGTGTGTGTTTGAGTGTAATGGTTTCAGGGGTTCGTCGTTGATGATCGTCGCCATTTAGAGCACCTCGTTCTTGTGTATCCAAGAGTTGTGTTCATTAGGGAACCCCAACCATTTAACAAAAACTCGATCGTTTTTTCGTTTTATTATCTTTTCAACTAGATAAGTATTTGGATAACGTGTTTTCCTTAGCTCTT